>CAJUWN010002036.1:171534-237714 GCA_910589765.1 Avena atlantica
CTCGAGCCTTGGCGAAGTTGCGACTATGCTAACTTAATGCTAACAAAATCGAGTCTAGGGGGTCGGCTATGGGGAGTATTTAAGGGCGAAAAGGTGGGGTTTCGCCAGCCATGGAAGTGGTGGCCGAATCCAACCCTAAAAGTCCTTTTCCCCTCAAATACGGACTCTAAAACGTGGCTAATTAAAATCCTGCGAAAATTACATGGGCCTGGCCCAAAATAAAGGTGTCCGGCAGCACATATTAAGCGATGCGAATTCCGTAAAGTATTGATCTTGAATATTTCGTCAAGCCTTCTTTCTTCATTATGATGCCCTCAAAGTTCTGAAATCTTCATCCGTGGCCTTCTTCTTGGATCATCACATGCTTGCTGCCATCTCCATGCATGGCCATGCTCCAAAGCTTGTCCTCTCATCCATGCTTGGTCCATCATTCCTAAGAGTAAGAAATATATCTGATTTAGGCAGCATCATATTCTCATGTATGTGAGGAATAGTTCCAAGAAACGAAAGTACCTGATAGTTTAAGTTGTTTGGCACGAGATCTTGTGATGGGTCCTGTATGTGTGTTGCTGTAGGTAAAACGGTTGTAATCAATAGTAGGGATGTCCACATCATGCTCCCCTTCTTGAATTGAAGTCGTCCTCGACGCAATCTCATCTTCCTCAACCAAGTAAGAGGCTTCAAATATGCAATTTAAACGTAGGACTAATCGTACCCAGTCTGCAGGCAACTCAAGTTTATATGCATTATCATTGATTTTTCTCTAATACCTTAAAGGGACCAGCAGCATGTGCATTAACTTAGACTTGCGTAAAATCAGGAAAACGATCTTTACGCAAATGTAAACAACAACAAGACACACAACATCAAACACAATATGCTTTCTCCCTTTTCCCCAGCAAGTTTTGTACTTAGCAGTCATGTGTTCAATGTTATCTTTAGTAGTCTTATGCAAGTTTAATATCATTTCAGCACGTTGTGTAGCATCAAAATTATGTTGCACCGAAGAAGGTAAAGGCAATAAATCCATAGGTGCACGAGGAAACAAAAACCCATACACAATCTCAAATGGGCACATCTTTGTGGTAGAATGCAGCGAACGTTATAAGCAAATTCTATATGAGGTAAACACTCTTCCCACAATTTTAAGTTCTTCTTTAAAACAGCCCGCAACATAGTAGACAAAGTTCTATTTACTACTTCAGTTTGACCTCAGTTTGGGGATGACATGTAGTACTAAAGAGCAATTTAGTCCCCAACTTAGCCCATAAACATCTCCAAAAGTGGCTAAAAAATTTAGTATCACGATCAGAGACAATAGTATTTGGCACACCATGCAAACGAACAATTTCACGCAAGAACAAATCAGCAATATGCGCAGCATCATCCGTTTTATGACAAGGGAATAAAGTGTGCCATCTTAGAAAACCAATCCACAACAACAAAAATACTATCCCTTCCCCTTCTGTGTTCGTGGCAATCCCAAAACAAAGTCCATAGAAATATCCTCCCAAGGAACACTAGGGAACAGGAAGAGGCATATATAAACCATGTGGATTAAGGCGAGACTTAGCTTTTTTGACAAAGTAGTGCAGCGTGCCACAAATCTCTCAACATCTCGACGCATACGTGGCCAAAAAGAAGTTTGCAGCAAGAACATCCTCCGTCTTCTTGACACCAAAGTGTCCATCAATCCTCCTCCATGCGCCTCCTGTAACAACAAAAGACGAACAGAACTATCTGGAATGCATAGTTTGTTAGCACGGAAACACAAATCCATCATTGAAGAAGAAACTTGTTCCAAGTTCTACCAATCTCTCACAATTCTGCAACACATCTTTAAATTCAGCATCATGCACATATTGTTCGTAATAGTTTCTCAATCCAAATATTTTGAAGTCAAGTTGAGATAACAAAGCATAACGGCGTGATAAAGCGTCAGCAATATAATACTATCTTTACCCTTTTTGTGTTTGATAACATAAGGAAAAGGACTCAATAAATTCAACCCACTTTGCATGACGACGATTTCAAACTAGCTTGACTACGAATATGCTTCAAAGATTCATGATCAGAATGAATAACAAATTTCCTTAGCCATAGATAATGTTGCCAAGTTTCTAATGTCCGAACCAACGCATATAATTCTTTATCATAAGTAGAATAGTTCAGACTAGCCCCACTCAATTTCTCACTAAAATATGCAAACAGGTTTCCCTCTTATAATAAACCCCCCTCCCAAACCAATTCCACTAGCATCTCCATTCAATCTCAAAAGTCTTAGTAAAATCAGGAAGTTGGAGTAGGGAGCATGTGTTAGCTTATCTTTCAATATGAGAAGGCTGTTGTTGTGCATCGCCCCAAACAAAGGGCACATCCTTCTTGGTAAGCTCATTCAGCGGGCGCGGCAATTGATCCAAAGTCTTTGACAAAGCGCCTCTAAAAACCAGCGAGGCCAAGAAAACTCCTCACTTGTGTGACCGTCTTGGGCTGCGGCCAATTCTCAATAGCTTCAATCTTGGCTGGATCCACTTCCATACCCTGTGATGTAACAACATAGCCAAGAAACGCAACTCGATTGGTGCAAAAGGTGCACTTCTCAAGATTACCAAACAAACGTGCATCACGTAAAGAATTAAAAACAACACGTAAATGGTCCAAATGATCCTCTAAAGATTTGCTATAAATCAGAATATCATCAAAGTAAACTACCACACAAATGTCCAATGAAAGCACGTAAAACTTCGTTCATTAATCTCATGAAAAGTGCTAGGTGCATTAGTTAAACCAAACGGCATTACTAACCACTCATATAAACCGAACTTAGTTTTAAATGCTGTTTTCCATTCATCTCCTAATTTCATACGAATCTGGTGGTAACCACTACGCAAATCAACTTTAGAAAACATGGTAGAGCCACTCAATTCATCAAGCATGTCATCTAAACGTGGAATAGGATGACGATATCGAATAGTAATATTATTGATAGCTCTACAATCAGTACACATGCGCGAAGAACCATCTTTCTTAGGTACCAAAATAATAGGAACAGCACAGGGCTAAGGAACTCACGAATATGATCTCTGTTGAGTAGTTCCTGAATTTGGCGTTGTATCTCCTTTGTCTCCTCTGGATTGGTTTCTATATGGCGCGAGTTTGGCCAACGTGACACCAGGAATTAGATCAATTTGGTGCTCAATTCCTCTAATAGGAGGTAGTCCTGGTGGTAGCTCAGCGGGAAAGACGTCCTCATATTCCTGCAAAAGGTTAGCAATAGCGGGTGGCAAAGAAAGGAGGCATATCCTCAAATGAAAACAGAACCTCTTTGCAGACAATTGCATAACATTGAGTATGTTTACATCTAGTTCAGCAATATCAATTTTATTTGCAAGCATACATGGACTCTTCAAACGAATTTCAGTAGCATGTGTAGAATCAGATTTAGTGTTCTTTGGTGGTATAAAATCTGCAGCAACAATCTGATTCTCACTTTTATTTTTCTCCTCAGCTTTAGTTCTACTAGCTCTAGCAAGATCATCTTTTAAAATATGTTCGGGAGTCATAGGTTTTAGACCAACTAGATGATACCCCGCGCGTTGCTGCGGGAACCCATTGAGATCTATATTAGAAACACTTTTGTTTTAATATGTGTAGTTTGACTAACAATATGATAGTAGTCTGATGAAACATAAATGTCTTGTAGCATTGTCTGATCAGAAAGATTTTATTGGGAAAAGGCACATGAGGATAATATGTATCACCAAAAATGGCTCTCTTTTTTGTGCGATGTTAAGTATGTAGCTAAAGTAGCATTGTTTGCAGAAAAACAAATAGGCAACATAAATTAATCATGCTACCTTGAGAAAATATAGGCATGAACATACAGGAAAGATAAGGTATCTTAAATTAGTAGAACCGTTTTTCGCACAGGTGGAAGTGGAACACACAGCCTATTGCTAGAAAAAAACATAATAAGTAAGCTTTATAGTTTAGAGTTTCGAGATAGACATACAGAAACCTGTAGAAATCTCTGAACAATGTTCGAGTATTAGGCTTTATAGTGGTATCATTGTATCCATGTTGATAATGGTATCCCATATAGAAGAAAAAATGTCTGGGCTTGTATAAAAGTATTATGAACTGACAGACATGCCTCCGCTTATACTTGGCAAAAACATACAATGTACAAAAAAAAAATCAAAATGCAAATATGAAGCGTCTGAACTACAAAAATGATACTCTAACTTCCTCAAAAAATACATTAGGCTCCGAATGAAGCAATGATCAACTAAAAAGATTATTAAGATAAAAATAAGTATAGATTCCCATCTTCTGAAAGCTCTCTAATTACTTTTGAAGAGTTGGCACATTTCAACATGCATCTAGCTGTATATTGTAAATAAGGAATATCATACAACCATATACGACATTTCTAAATTCTAAATTCCCTAATTAGAAGAAAATCTAGATTTGTCGCGACCCTGATTTGTACTCTGTTTCATAAATCTTCTAAGAGGTACTTTGTTACCAAGAGTATGTCATTGGCATGTTATTTGTGCTTTAGTGCGATACATTATTATGCCAAACAATTTAGAACGCATATTTTATTGTAGAAAATTTTAAAATTGCAAGTAAAAAATCAGGTCTCAATCGAATTGCAAACTGAATAAACGGGATAGCTTCACCGTGGGAAATTCCATTTTGTCTTTTTGGACATACCAAAAAGTATGGAACTGGGCATATCATAATAAATTCTGAAACAGTGAAAACGGAATAGTTATTTAGGTGAGCCACTGGAGCCTTTTATATTCCTTGATCAGGTACATAATGCTAGATATTTACCATGAATAGACTTCACGGGGACATCGTATATCAGCTCATCCATGTACGGGGATGATGAATCACCCAACCACGCAAAAATAAAGATTACGAATCACCCAAATCACATGTATAATTAGTGTCTTCCATGCGGCACTTGTAATATTCTTTTTGCTCTGTCCAAAACTACGATTGATCAATAGCTGATATATAGTTGTGCACCTTGTGAGTAAGCAGCTAGATAAATGTGATAAATGACTGATATAACAGCAATGCAGTACTGTGGAAAAAAATATCAGCTAGGTAAATGTGATCAACTGATAAATAGTGTGCTGCTATGGAAAATGATAACCACTGCCACGTGTTTCTCTGCTTCATATGGATATACAGATATAGAAATATCAGTCTGAATCATCAAGAGAAAAGAGAGCATTGATCGAGGATAGTGATATTAGTGAATAAACCTCATGTCGTCATGCCCATCCGAAGAACACAAAATGAATAGATCAATGCATAAAAAAGTCTACTGTGAGAGATACTCCCTGTAAATATAAGAAAGAAACACATACCTAAAATAACATGAAAGAACCTGTAGGCAGGAAGAAATATGCATTCATTTTAAGAGGTACTTACTGAGACTCGCACCAGAATGTCCTGATATATATGTTTGCTGTATGAAGATAGCCCCATTACGACAAACATAAATACTACAATAGTTATAACAAAAGCTTCCATGAAATAAGATGGAGACACGGATACAAATTCTAGATTTTGCTTGCATCCAGCAAGTTACCTGTAAGCATAAAAAAAGGAGAAATTAATTTGACTAAATGAAATATGTTTTACATTGAAAGAAATCTGAAATAAAATAAAGCATATTGAGTGGAGATTGACCACAACATCTGTTGAGGAGTGAGCATTCTCACTATGATGCAGAGTAGACACATCTCCAAAAAAGAATGAATGGAGGGCATAATACGTCAACAAACATAACAATGTAGTCTCAACCAGATGCTAAGGACAGAATTATAGAACCTGAATTTTCATTACCGTTGAGGATTAGATGATGCAGATTCACATCACCTATTTTGATGGATATCAGATGCAGAAAAAGTGGAAAACGCATATGTAGTAGTGGCTCAAATATTCCATATCCACACAAGAACCGTACAAAAGCCCCACCAGAGTACATGCAAAGATATGAACTGGATACCAAGGGCGGCCGCACTCGCACATGGCTGGAAACTAATTTGTAATGGTATTGTTGCTTCCATCGGAAAAATCGTTGGCCATGGGTTGGAAGTAGGGCTCCTCCCAGAGCTCAGCCGCCAGGTTAGATGGATAAAAAGGAGTGCGCTTGTCACCGGCAATTGGGAAGACAAAGTAGAGAAGTGGGAAGAAGGAGGTCGGAGACCGGATGAGAATATTATAGGAAGACGACTGCTCGCATGTCTCATTTATTACAGAGAATCGTATGGATTGTCTTCACGGTGTGGAAATGAAGGATCGTCTCATGGAGAAGAGGAAGCGTTGGGATATTAAGATTAGCCCGAGCTGGAGAGAATGATGAAAAATAATTAATGACGTGGATCCAACATGACAGTTTTGATGATGTGGATAGCCTGCATGTCAAGAGAAATAGGTAGTGGGGGACTCCTATTTAGATATAGAAGATTTTCTTTCCATCATGCATAAGAGAATAGTGATTAGTTTTGCCATTATGAACAGATTCTCTATCAAATTGCCATGGTCTACCAAGTAACAAAGAATAGGCTTGCATAGGTACAACATCACAATCAACAAAATTAGAATATGTACCAATAGTAAAATGCACGCGTACCATTCTTGTTACCTTGATCTTGTGAGAACTCTCAAACCATTGGATGTAATATGAATGTGGGCGTTGTCTTGTTGGAAGCGCAAGTTTCTCTACCATGTCAACACTGGCCAGATTATTACAACTCCCTCCATCAATGATGATCCGTATAGCTCTATCCTTGACAACACCACGTGTTTGGAACAGGTTGTGGCATTGATCTTGCTCAGATTTGCTCAATTGCACACTCAACACACGTTGTGTAATTAAGCTCCTGTATTGATCAGCAGCTTCAGCTCCCATTACCTCTGTCTCTTCATCAGCATCAGAATTGTCTCCATCTCGATCAGAAATAAGGTCTAGCGTATCTTCATCAAAGTCACTTGCTGAATCGTACTGACCATCTTCTCGCACCATCATCACACGTTGTGTTGTGCACTGTCTCTCAATATGACCAAAACCCCAGCACTTGCGGCATTGTATATCCTTTGTCTTACCCGTGGAAGCCATAGAAGATGCACTACGAGCAGGAGCATTGGATGATGGTGGAGGAGCAGCTGGAAATCTTGTGGTGGCCTTGGATGTGGTAGTAGCTGGTGGTGAATCACGAGGAGGCGCTGATTGTCGGGATGTCCAAATGGATGTGCGACCTGCAGAATTATTAGTCCTCCTCCATGGTGTTTGGCGATCCTACACTTCACGTACAGCTTTGCAAGCAAGATGAAACAAACGAGTGATAGAATTATATTCCTTATAATCTAAGATGTGCTGAATGTCCTTGTTTAATCTACCAAAGAAACGTGCAAGCATTTGTTCATTAGATTCAACAAGACCACACAGAACCATCCCCGTTTGCAATTCCTGA
This sequence comes from Avena atlantica, assembly GCA_910589765.1. NCBI lineage: Eukaryota > Viridiplantae > Streptophyta > Magnoliopsida > Poales > Poaceae > Avena > Avena atlantica. The sequence continues at coordinate 179,034 of CAJUWN010002036.1, forward strand.
TAATACTCTTCTACAGAATTTTTCCCTTGCTCTAAACGTGTCAGATTCTTTAGTAAATCACGTTGATAAGTGGAAGGTACAAAACGAACACGCATAGCAGTTTTTAAAGCAGTCCAAGTACTAGGAATTGTAGTAGGATTTAAACGATAATACTCAGACCACCAAAGGGAAGCAAATTTAGTAAATTCACATGTAGCAGCACTAACACGCATATTCTCAGGATATTTTAAGCATGCAAAACGTTGTTCTACTTCCAACTCCCATGTAAGATATGCATCAGGATTATATTTACCCTCAAAAGATGGAATATTTAATTTAAGCTTTGCAACATGATCATCATCACGTACCGGTGGTCGAGCGTTGCGGTAGTAATGTCGGGGACGGCCAGCAGGTACCTGTGGAGGTTGTTCAACCTCCTCGTCAAACAGATCGTCGTCGCCGGGGTCGTAGTAGTACCCGTCGTCTGTCCCCAATGTCGCAGCAGCAGCCGTGGCGGAAGTCTGAGGTGCGTCAGCTGCAGCGGTAGCCGCCGGGGGTGCGGCGGCAGCCGAACCAGCAGTCCGACCCATGATCGGAATGCGCCATGCGCCATGTGTGGGCGCGGGTGCGGGCAATCTGTTCAAAAGCTCCTTGAACCGAACGTCAAGCTTGGCGTTGAAGGATTTCTCGAGTCCATCGATCTTGTCCATGGCGTTGGTGAGCTTGGTGTCAAACTCCCCTAGGCGCGTATCCACGCCTTCCGCGCGACTGACCAAGAGCGCGGAGAAGTGGGCATGGAGTTCTTCGTTCGTCATTGTGGCAGGGTTCCGCGAAGTATCTGTCATGGTTAGTCCTTAAAAAGCACAGGTATATACTACGGAAAGATGGTGGAAGTCACGCGTAATCCGTCAAGCAATATACGAAGCTCTTACAAGTTCTAACCAAACAGCAGGAAAAGGCGATATGCAACCGCGAGGATCAGTGGGTCCAGAGATTGAGCCAAGCGATTACCAGGGGTCGAGACACCGCACATGGAGAATATCTGTGGAGCTCTGGGAAGGCTTAGCAAAGGGGGTTAGCAATTATCAAAACAGCAATGCAAAAGTTGAAAGAATGCTCAACGACGGTACTGTGCTGGTCCTAGGCTAGACCATACTAGAGACGCGAGCCTAGATCACTAACGATGTCACGACGCGACACACAAGCAATGTATGATGATATGGCACCCTGAAAAGCGAACCGAGAGGTGGAAAATCACTATGATGGCGAGTGTCTAGAACTGATCTACGGGGTCTAAAAATAGGTTAGCCCCAAAAAAAAATTTCTGCATCTCGGATCGCTTTTCAGGGTGCTATATCATCATACAGTGCTTGTTGTGTCGCGTCGTGACATCGTTGGTGATCTAGGCTCGCGTCTCTAGTACGGTCTAGCCTAGGACCAGCACAGTACCGTCGTTGAGCATTCTTTCAACTTTTGCATTGCTGTTTTGATAATTGCTAACCCCTTTGCTAAGCCTTCCCAGAGCTCCACAGATACTCTCCACGTGCGGTGTTTCGACTCCTGGTAATCGCTTGGTTCAATCTCTGGACCCACTGATCCTCGTGGTTGCACATCGCCTTTTCCTGCTGTTGGTAAGAACTTGTAAGAGCTTCGTATATTGCTTGACGGATTACGCGTGACTTCCACCATATTCCTGTAGTATATACCTGTGCTTTTCAGGACTAACCATGACAGATACTTCGCGGAATCCTGCCACCATGACGAACGAAGAACTACATGCCCACTTCTCCGCGCTCTTGGTCAGTCGCGCTGAAGACGTGGATACGCGCCTAGGGGAGTTTGACACCAAGCTCACCAACGCCGTGGACAAGATCGATGGACTCGAGAAATCCTTCAACGCCAAGCTTGACGTTCGGTTCAAGGAGCTTTTGAACCGATTGCCCGCACCCGCACCGGCACCCACACATGGCGCACGGCGCATTCCGATCACGGGTCGGACTGCTGGTTCGGCTCCCGCCGCACCCCCGGCGGCTCCTGCTGCGACTGACGTTCCTCAGACTTCCGCCGCGGCTGCTGCTGCGACATTGGGGACAGACGACGGGTACTACTACGACCCCGACGACGACGATCTGTTTGACGAGGAGGTTGAACAACCTCCACAGGTACCTGCTGGTCGCCCCCGACATTACTACCGCAACGCTCGCCCACCGGTACGTAATGATGATGATCATGTTGCAAAGCTTAAATTAAATATTCCATCTTTTGAGGGTAAATATAATCCTGATGCATATCTTACATGGGAGATGGAAGTAGAACAACGTTTTGCATGCTTAAAATATCCTGAGAATATGCGTGTTAGTGCTGCTACATGTGAATTTACTAAATTTGCTTCCCTTTGGTGGTCTGAGTATTGTCGTTTAAATCCTACTACTATTCCTAGTACTTGGACTGCTTTAAAAACTGCTATGCGTGTTCGTTTTGTACCTCCCACTTATCAACGTGATTTACTAAAGAATCTGACACGCTTAGAGCAAGGGAAAAATTCTGTAGAAGAGTATTATCAGGAATTGCAAACGGGGATGGTTAGGTGTGGTCTTGTTGAATCTAATGAACAAATGCTTGCACGTTTCTTTGGTGGATTAAACAAGGACATTCAACACATATTAGATTATAAGGAATATAATTCTATCACTCGTTTGTTTCATCTTGCTTGCAAAGCTGAACGTGAAGTGCAGGATCGCCAAACACCATGGAGGAGGACTAATAATTCTGCAGGTCGCACATCCACTTGGACATCTCGACAATCAGCGCCTCCTCGTGATTCGCCCCCAGCTACTACCACATCCAAGGCCACCACAAGATTTCCAGCTGCTCCTCCACCATCATCCAATGCTCCTGCTCGTAGTGCATCTTCTATGGCTTCCACGGGTAAGACAAAGGATATACAATGCCGCAAGTGCTGGGGTTTTGGTCATATTGAGAGACAGTGCACAACACAACGTGTGATGATGGTGCGAGAAGATGGTGAATACGATTCAGCGAGTGACTTCGATGAAGATACACTAGCCCTTATTTCTGCTCGAGATGGAGACAATTCTGATGATGATGAAGAGCCAGAGGTAATGGGAGCTGAAGCTGCTGATCAATACAAGAGTTTAATTACACAACGTGTGTTGAGTGTGCAATTGAGCAAATCTGAGCAAGATCAACGCCACAACCTGTTCCAAACACGTGGTGTTGTCAAGGAAAGAGCTATACGGATCATCATTGATGGAGGGAGTTGTAATAATCTGGCCAGTGTTGACATGGTAGAGAAGCTTGCGCTTCCAACAAGACAACGCCCACATTCATACTACATCCAATGGTTTGAGAGTTCTCGCAAGATCAAGGTAACAAGAACAGTACGCGTGCATTTTACTATTGGTACATATTCTGATTTTGTTGATTGTGATGTTGTACCTATGCAAGCTTGTTCTTTGTTACTTGGTAGACCATGGCAATTTGATAGAGAATCTGTTCATAATGGCAAAACTAATCACTATTCTCTTATGCATGATGGAAAGAAAATTGGTCTAAAACCTATGACTCCCGAACAGATTTTAAAAGATGATCTTGCTAGAGCTAGTAGAGCTAAAACTGAGGAGAAAAATAAAAGTGAGAATCAGATTGTTGCTGCAGATTTTATACCACCAAAGAACACTAAATCTGATTCTACACATGCTACTGAAATTCGTTTGAAGAGTCCATGTATGATTGCAAATAAAATTGATATTGCTGAACTAGATGTAAACAATACTCAATGTTATGCAATTGTCTGCAAAGAGGTTTTGTTTTCATTTGAGGATATGCCTCCTTCTTTGCCACCCGCTGTTGCTAACCTTTTGTAGGAATATGAGGACGTCTTTCCCGCTGAGTTGCCACCAGGACTACCTCCTATTAGAGGAATTGAGCATCAAATTGATCTAATTCCTGGTGCCACGTTGCCCAACCGCGCGCCATATAGAACCAATCCAGAGGAGACAAAGGAGATACAACGCCAAATTCAGGAACTACTCGACAGAGATCATATTCGTGAGTCCCTTAGCCCTTGTGCTGTTCCTATTATTTTGGTACCTAAGAAAGATGGTTCTTCGCGCATGTGTACTGATTGTAGAGCTATCAATAATATTACTATTCGATATCGTCATCCTATTCCACGTTTAGATGACATGCTTGATGAATTGAGTGGCTCTACCATGTTTTCTAAAGTTGATTTGCGTAGTGGTTACCACCAGATTCGTATGAAATTAGGAGATGAATGGAAAACAGCATTTAAAACTAAGTTCGGTTTATATGAGTGGTTAGTAATGCCTTTTGGTTTAACTAATGCACCTAGCACTTTCATGAGATTAATGAACGAAGTTTTACGTGCTTTCATTGGCCGTTTTGTGGTAGTCTACTTTGATGATATTCTGATTTATAGCAAATCTTTAGAGGAACATTTGGACCATTTACGTGCTGTTTTCAATGCTTTACGTGATGCACGTTTGTTTGGTAACCTTGAGAAGTGCACATTTTGCACCAATCGAGTTGCGTTTCTTGGCTATGTTGTTACATCACAGGGTATTGAAGTGGATCCAGCCAAGATTGAAGCTATTGAGAATTGGCCGCAGCCCAAGACGGTCACACAAGTGAGGAGTTTTCTTGGCCTCGCTGGTTTTTATAGGCGCTTTGTTAAAGACTTTGGATCAATTGCCGCGCCGCTGAATGAGCTTACCAAGAAGGATGTGCCCTTTGTTTGGGGCGATGCACAACAACAGGCCTTCGTCATATTGAAAGATAAGCTAACACATGCTCCCTTACTCCAACTTCCTGATTTTACTAAGACTTTTGAGCTTGAATGTGATGCTAGTGGCATTGGTTTGGGAGGGGTGTTATTACAAGAGGGAAAACCTGTTGCATATTTTAGTGAGAAATTGAGTGGGGCTAGTCTGAACTATTCTACTTATGATAAAGAATTATATGCGTTGGTTCGGACATTAGAAACTTGGCAACATTATCTATGGCCTAAGGAATTTGTTATTCATTCTGATCATGAATCTTTGAAGCATATTCGTAGTCAAGCTAAGTTGAATCGTCGTCATGCAAAGTGGGTTGAATTTATTGAGTCTTTTCCTTATGTTATCAAACACAAAAAGGGTAAAGATAATATTATTGCTGATGCTTTGTCACGCCGTTATGCTTTGTTATCTCAACTTGACTTCAAAATATTTGGATTGGAAACTATTAAGGAACAATATGTGCATGATGCTGAATTTAAAGATGTGTTGCAGAATTGTAGAGATGGTAGAACTTGGAACAAGTTCGTCTTCAATGATGGATTTGTGTTCCGTGCTAACAAACTATGCATTCCAGATATCTCTGTTCGTCTTTTGTTGTTACAGGAGGCGCATGGAGGAGGATTGATGGGACACTTTGGTGTCAAGAAGATGGAGGATGTTCTTGCTGCACACTTCTTTTGGCCACGTATGCGTCGCGATGTTGAGAGATTTGTGGCACGCTGCACTACTTGTCAAAAAGCTAAGTCTCGCCTTAATCCACATGGTTTATATATGCCTCTTCCTGTTCCTAGTGTTCCTTGGGAGGATATTTCTATGGACTTTGTTTTGGGATTGCCACGAACACAGAAGGGGAGGGATAGTATTTTTGTTGTTGTGGATCGGTTTTCTAAGATGGCACACTTTATTCCTTGTCATAAAACGGATGATGCTGCGCATATTGCTGATTTGTTCTTTCGTGAAATTATTCGTTTACATGGTGTGCCAAATACTATTGTCTCTGATCGTGATACTAAATTTCTTAGCCACTTTTGGAGATGTTTATGGGCTAAGTTGGGGACTAAATTGCTGTTTAGTACTACATGTCATCCCCAAACTGATGGTCAAACTGAAGTAGTAAATAGAACTTTGTCTACTATGTTACGGGCTGTTTTAAAGAAGAACTTAAAATTGTGGGAAGAGTGTTTACCTCATATAGAATTTGCTTATAATCGTTCATTGCATTCTACCACAAAGATGTGCCCATTTGAGATTGTGTATGGTTTTGTTCCTCGTGCGCCTATTGATTTATTTTCTTTACCTTCTTCGGTGCAACATAATTTGGATGCTACACAACGCGCTGAAATGATATTAGACTTGCATAAGACTACTAAAGATAACATTGAACACATGAATGCTAAGTATAAACTTGCTGGGGATAAAGGGAGAAAGCATGTTGTGTTTGATGTTGGCGATCTTGTTTGGTTACATTTGCGTAAAGATCGTTTTCCTGATTTACGCAAGTCTAAGTTAATGCCACGTGCTGCTGGTCCCTTTAAGGTGTTAGAGAGAATCAATGATAATGCATATAAACTTGAGTTTCCTGCAGACTTTGGTACGGTTAGTCCTACATTTAACATTGCAGATTTGAAGCCTTACTGTGGTGAGGAAGATGAGATTGCGTCGAGGACGACTTCAATTCAGGAAGGGGAGCATGATGTGGACATCCCTACTATTGATACAACCGTTGTACCTACAGCAACACACATACAAGGACCCATCACAAGATCTCGTGCCAAACAACTTAACTATCAGGTACTTTCGTTTCTTGGAACTATTCCTTACATACATGAGAATATGATGCTGCCTAAATCAGATACATTTCTTACTCTTAGGAATGATGGACCAAGCATGGATGAGAGGGACAAGCATTGGAGCATGGCCATGCATGGAGATGGCAGCAAGCATGTGATGATCCAAGAGAAGGCCACGGATGAAGATTTCAGAACTTTGAGGCCACCATAATGAAGAAAGAAGGCTTGGACGAAATATTAAAGATCAATACTTTACGAATTCGTCCATAGCATAATATGGTGCTGCGACACCTTTATTTTGGGCCAGGCCCATGTAATTTTCGCAGGATTTTAATTAGCCACTTTTTAGAGTCCGTATTTAAGGGGAAAAGGACTTTTAGGGTTGGATTCGGCCACCACTTCCATGGCTGGCCGAAACCCCACCTTTTCGCCCTTAAATACGCCCCATAGCCGAACCTCTAGACTCGGATTTTGTTTAGACATTAAGTTAGCCATAGTCGCAACTTCGCCAAGGCTCGAGCGTCGCAGAGGCCTCTTGTACTTCGCACCTATTCAGGATCCCACCTCTTTCAATAAAGCTTTCCTCTTAATCCGCAATATCTTGATTGCAATATTGGTTCTTACTTGTTCTCGATTTCAGGTAGGAATTAAGACCCTCGCTGGTCAGGCTGATCGTGTTCACGTAGGATCGGTAACCTCCAGGAGATTGGCCTAGCGATTGCATTGGCGCTCGTGCTCGCACGTGTAGTCGGATCGTCAAGCCCGAACTCCACCAAATCGATTATCGCCATCTCATCGAAAGATCGGACACCTTTGCCCTATCAGCCGGAGACTCCGGTGTGCATGCCGGAGACTCCGGTGTGGGATGTCTGCTCGTGTTCTTGAGCGGAAATGCACGCCTAGAGTCCTAAAATCCGCGAAAATTTGGCCAAAATTGGGCTGGGAAACGCAGGAAAAAGCTGAACCAACACCTTAGACAAGATTTGGTCGGATCAAAACCACAAATAACACTCCAAAACGACAGATCGATCCAAAGGCAAATTGGGGCTGTTTTTTGGAAAAATTTCGAATTTATGATGGATAGAAGAAAAATTGGGGGGAAATTCGTGATCAACCTTGCTCTTGATACCAAGATGTTACGGGGTAACCCCTTGGGGTGGCCTGATCTTTCACGAATCTCCGCGGGAAACGAGGGTAAAGCGGTGGAAGGGGAAAGGGAATGAATTCCACGAACACACGCACACGAAGAACCCGATGAACTCACGCACACAAAACACGATACACGCCGATAACTCACGCCGGTGGCAACCGGTCCAACATAATCTCTAGGATCGGTGTTGGGCGAAGCTCTCTCTCCACGCCAACAACGGGGGGCGAGGTGCTTGGTGAGACCTTGACGACTTGGGGGCGAGAAACCGAGAACCCAAGGCCTTGTACAACTTGAACGCACTAGGCAAGATCCAAGAGGAGGGTGGACAATAGGTGCTCCTTGGTAGGAGCATGAGACCAATAGATTAAAAGATCCTCAAGGGGTGTCTTAATATATCATTATCCAAGTATAGGGTTTAGCTATGAGGGGTGGGGCTATATATAGGCCAACCACATAAATAGGGGTAGTTCTGGAATAAAACTGGAAGTTTGGGGCGAAATTGGGGGTTACATGGGCCAGGCCCAAAAGGCTTTAACATGCCTGGCGACGGTCGGTCCGGAGACTCCGGTCTGGACCAGAGACTCCGGTCAATCTCCGGACCCGTCTCCGGAGGGGGCTTCTGGCTGTCCCGGGCTTGGGTCTCCGGTCTGGACCGGAGGAAGGTCCGGAGACTCCGGTCTACACCGGAGATACCGGTGTGCAGCGCTCTAGCAGCTTCTTCTCCTGGTCCTGCTTCCTTGGTGGCTTGGTGTGGTGGTGTTGCTTCATATCTGAGGATACACAACGTAGATGCATGAAGTAGCAAGCCATCCAAAGGTAGACCAAAATCACATGAGGAAAGGAGCGAGTTAACCTTGGCTTGTAGGAGCTTGGCACGGGCGCGAGTCATTGGTCCACTTGGGGGACTAGGTGTTGTAGATGGAGGTGCGTCCGTAGGTCGGGCTGCATCACAGGAGGCGTATGGAGGAGGATTGATGGGACACTTTGGTGTCAAGAAGACGGAGGATGTTCTTGCTGCACACTTCTTTTTGCCACGTATGCTTCGAGATGTTGAGAGATTTGTGGCGCGCTGCACTACTTGTCAAAAAGCTAAGTCTCGCCTTAATCCACATGGTTTATATATGCCTCTTCCTATTCCTAGTGTTCCTTGGGAGGATATTTCTATGGACTTTGTTTTGGGATTGCCACGAACACAGAAGGGGAGGGATAGTATTTTTGTTGTTGTGGATCGGTTTTCTAAGATGGCACACTTTATTCCTTGTCATAAAACGGATGATGCTGCGCATATTGCTGATTTGTTCTTTCGTGAAATTGTTCGTTTGCATGGTGTGCCAAATACTATTGTCTCTGATCGTGATACTAAATTTCTTAGCCACTTTTGGAGATGTTTATGGGCTAAGTTGGGGACTAAATTGCTCTTTAGTACTACATGTCATCCCCAAACTGATGGTCAAACTGAAGTAGTAAATAGAACTTTGTCTACTATGTTGCGGGCTGTTTTAAAAAAGAACTTAAAATTGTGGGAAGAGTGTTTACCTCATATAGAATTTGCTTATAATCGTTCGCTGCATTCTACCACAAAGATGTGCCAATTTGAGGTTGTGTATGGTTTTGTTCCTCGTGCACCTATTGATTTATTGCCTTTACCTTCTTCGGTGCAACATAATTTGGATGCTACACAACGCGCTGAAATGATATTAAACTTGCATAAGACTACTAAAGATAACATTGAACACATGAATGCTAAGTATAAACTTGCTGGGGATAAAGGGAGAAAGCATGTTGTGTTTGATGTTGGTGATCTTGTTTGGTTACATTTGCATAAAGATCGTTTTCCTGATTTACGCAAGTCTAAGTTAATGCCACGTGCTGCTGGTCCCTTTAAGGTGTTAGAGAAAATAAATGATAATGCATATAAACTTGAGTTGCCTGCAGACTTTGGTACGGTTAGTCCTACGTTTAACATTGCAGATTTGAAGCCTTACTTTGGTGAGGATGATGAGATTGCGTCGAGGACGACTTCAATTCAAGAAGGGGAGCATGATGTGGACATCCCTTCTATTGATACAACCGTTGTACCTAGAGCAACACACATACAAGAACCCATCACAAGATCTCGTGCCAAACAACTTAACTATCAGGTACTTTCGTTTCTTGGAACTATTCCTCACATACATGAGAATATGATGCTGCCTAAATCAGATGTATTTCTTACTCTTAGGAATGATGGACCAAGCATGGATGAGATGGACAAGCATTGGAGCATGGCCATGCATGGAGATGGCAGCAAGCATGTGATGATCCAAGAGAAGGCCACGGATGAAGATTTCAGAACTTTGAGGCCACCATATGAAGAAAGAAGGCTTGGACGAAATATTCAAGATCAATACTTTACGAATTCGTCCATAGCTTAATATGGTGTTGTGACACCTTTTATTTTGGGCCAGGCCCATGTAATTTTCGCAGGATTTTAATTAGCCACTTTTTAAAGTTCGTATTTGAGGGGAAAAGGACTTTTAGGGTTGGATTCGGCCACCACTTCCATGGCTGGCCGAAACCCCACCTTTTCTCCCTTAAATACTCCCCATAGCCGACCCCCTAGACTCGGATTTTGTTTAGACATTAAGTTAGCCATAGTCGCAACTTCGCCAAGACTCGAGCGTCGCAGAGGCCTCTTACTTCGCACCTATTCAGGATCCCACCTTTTCAATAAAGCTTTCATCTTAATCCGCAATATCTCGATTGCAATATTGGTTCTTACTTGTTCTCGATTGCAGGTAGGAATTAAGACCCTCGTTGGTCAGGCTGATCGTGTTCCCGCAGGATCGGTAACTTTCAGGAGATTGGCCTAGCGATTGCATTGGCGCTCGTGCTCGCACGTGTAGTCGGATCGTCAAGCCCGAACTCCACCAAATCGATTATCTTCATCTCATCGAAAGATCGGACACCTTTGCCCTATCAACACTCCTCCGGGTGTTGATAAAGAAGAACCTTAAAGACTGGGAGGAATGTATTCCACACACCGAGTTCGCCTACAACCGTGCCAAGCACTCCACCACCATGAGGAGCCCGTTCATGATCGTCTATGGCATCGAGCCTCTCACCGCGCTCGATATCCTCCCACTTCCACTTCATGAACGTGCCAATATGGACGTTGTCAAGCGTGCCCAAACAATGAAGAAACTCCATGAAGACACACGAGCTACTATCGAGCAACAAGTCCTTCTCCAAGCATCAAGGCTAAACAAGAACAAAAAAGAGATAATCTTCGAAGAGGGCGACCTTGTGTGGATACACTTGAGTAAAGACCGCTTCCCCAAGGAACGCGACTCCAAGCTAAAGCCAAGAGGTGATGGACCATTCAAGGTGCCAAAGAGGATCAACGACAATGCCTATATCATCGATATCCCAACATCAAAGTATCTTATGAGCTCGACATTCAATGTCAAGGACCTCTCACCCTACCATGGAGAAGATGAAGTTGAGAAGGTTGAAGAGTCGAGGACGACTCTTTCCCAAGGGGGGGAGCTGATGCAGCCCGTCCTACGACCGCTACTACATCTACTCCCACGAGCTCCCCAAGTGGACCCATGAATCGCGCCCGAGCCAAACTCCTTCAAGCTAAGGTGAACTCGCTCCTCTCCTTGTGTGACTTCGATACACCCTTGGATGGCCTGCTACTTCATACGCATACCTTGTGCATCATCAGGTACGAAGGGAAAGGCCCATAGAACGGAGGAGCACCAGCGGAAGAGACCAAATGCTCTCTGTCGCCAGCGGTACTACCGGACCTGGCGACCGGTACTACCGCCCGGCGGCATTACCGCCCTCTGCTACCGCCACCAAAAGACGACCCCAACAGAAGCCAAAAACTCTCTATCTCCGGCGGTACTAGCGGAACTAGACCCGGTACTAACGGACCCCGGCACTACCGCCTCCTGCTACCGCCACCAACAGACGACGCCAGCGGAAGCCCCAGGATGACAAGCGGCACTACCGGGCCTGGAAGCGGTACTACCGGTCGTGCTGGACCGGTACTACCGGACCTGGGTGGACCTGATCGTGTTAAGTCGGGCCAGCGCCCTGTAACCCTCTCTATATTTCGCTGTTTGTTCCTAAAATACCCTTGTTTTCGTGGTTGGCCTATAAATATCCCCCACCCTCCATTGTAAACCCTAGACTTGGATAATAATAGATTAAGGAAACCCTTTGAGGAACTTACATCTATTGGTCTCATGCTCCTACCAAGGACCACCCTATTATCCACCCTCCTCTTGGATCTTGCCTAGTGCGTTCAAGTTGTACAAGACCTTGGGTTCTCGGTTTCTCGCCCCCAAGTCGTCAAGATCTCACCAAGCACCTTGTCCCCGTTGTTGGCGTGGAGAGAGAGCTTCGCCCAACACCGATCCTAGAGATTATGTTGGACCGGTTGCCACCGACATGAGTTATCGGCGTGTATCGTGTTTTGTGTGCGTGAGTTCATCGGGTTCTTCGTGTGCGTGTGTTCGTGGATTTCATCCCCTTTCCCCTTCCACCGCTTTACCCTCGATTCTCGCGGAGATTCGTGAAAGATCGGGCCACCCCAAGGGGTTACCCCATAATAGTTACAAGGCGCTGGGCCGACTTAACACGATCAGGTCCATACACGTACGGTAGTACCGGTCCAGCACGATCGGTAGTACCGGTCAGCCGGTAGTACCGCTTCCTGGGCCGGTAGTACCGCTTGTCGTCCTGGGACTTCCGCTGGCGTTTTCTGTTGGTGGCGGTAGCAGGTGGCGGTAGTGCCGTGGTCCGGTAGTACCGGGTCCAGGTCCGGTAGTACCGCCGGAGATAGAGAGTTTTTGGCTTCTGTTGGTGTCGTCTGTTGGTGGCGGTAGCAGAGGGCGGTAGTGCCGCCGGGCGGTAGTACCGGTCGCTAGGTCCGGTAGTACCGCTGGCGACAGAGAGCATTTGGTCTCTTCCGCTGGTGCTTCTCCGTTCTGTGGGTCCTTCTCTTCGTACCTGATGATGCACAAGGTATGCGTATGAAGTAGCAGGCCATCCAAGGGTGTATCGAAGTCACACAAGGAGAGGAGCGAGTTCACCTTAGCTTGAAGGAGTTTGGCTCGGGCGCGAGTCATGGGTCCACTTAGGGAGCTCGTGGGAGTAGATGTAGTAGCGGTCGTAGGACGGGCTGCATCAGAAGAACCTTAAAGACTGGGAAGAATGCATTCCGCACGCCGAGTTCGCCTACAACCGTGCCAAGCACTCCACCACCATGAGAAGCCCATTCATGATCGTCTATGGGTTCGAGCCTCTCACCGCGCTCGACATCCTTCCACTTCCGCTACATGACCGTACCAACATGGACGTTGACAAGCGTGCCCAAACAATGAAGAAACTCCATGAAGACACAAGAGCTACGACCGAGCAACAAGTCCTTCGCCAGGCATCAAGGCTAAACAAGACCAAGAAAGAGATGATCTTCGAAGAAGGCGACCTTGTGTGGATACACTTGAGTAAAGACTGCTTTCCCAAGGACCGTGACTCCAAACTCAAGCCAAGAGGTGATGGGCCGTTCAAAGTGCTAAAGAGGATCAACAAAAACGCATACATCATTGATATCCCAACATCTAAGTATCTTGTGAGCTCGACGTTCAATGTCAAGGATCTCTCACCCTACCATGGAGAAGATACAGTTGAGAAGGTTGAAGAGTCGAGGATGACTCTTCCCCAAGGGGGGGAGCTGATGCAGCCCGTGCTATGGACACACCTCCATCTACAACACCTAGCCCTCCCAATGGACCAATGACTCGCGCCCGAGCTAAGCTCCTACAAGCCAAGGTTAACTCGATCCTTTCCACGTGTGATTTCGATACGCCCCTGGATGGTTTGCTACTTCATACGCATACAGTGTGCATCATCAGGTACGAAGAGAAGGACCCATGGGACGGAGGAACCAGAGCGGACGCAACCAGTCACTGCCAGACTCAAGCGGTACTACCGGACCCATTGGCCGGTACTACCGGCACAACCGGCCCCAGCTACCGGACGCGCCAGGAGAAACCCAGCCAAGGGCCAGACTACTACGGTACTACCGGCCAAGGAACCGGTACTACCGGTGGGCGGTACTACCGCCCCTCCTACCGCTCACTATAGGCGACTCCGACGGAAGCTCCAGGACCGCCCGCGGTACTACCGCCCCCGAAGCGGTACTACCGGTTGCGACCGGTACTACCGGTTGCCCGACCGGTACTACCGGTCCTGACTGAACCTGAACGCATCAGTTCGGCCCAGCGCCCTGTACCCCTTTCTATATTTTCCCTTTTCGTTCCGAAACTACCCCTGTTTATGTGGCTGGCCTATATATAGCCCCCACCCTCTATTGTAAACGGTAGACTTGGATAATAATAAATTAACGACACCCTTTGAGGATCTTTCATCTATTAGTCTCATGCTCCTACCAAGGGGCACCCTATTATCCACCCTCCTCTTGGATCTTGCCTAGTGCGTTCAAGTTGTACAAGGCCTTGGGTTCTCGGTTTTTCGCCCCTAAGTCGTCAAGATCTCACCAAGCATCTCGCCCCCGTTGTTGGTCGTGGAGAGAGAGCTTCGCCCAACACCGATCCTAGAGATTATGTTGGACCGGTTTCCACCGGCGTTTATCGGCGTGTATCGTGTTTGTGTGCGTGAGTTCATCGAGGTCTTTGTGTGCGTGTGTTCGTGGTGTTCGTCCCCACTCCCCCCATCCACCGCTTTCCCCCTCGTTTCCCGCGAAGATTCGTGAAGGATCGGGCCACCCCAAGGGGTTACCCCTAACAAAAGATCTCACCAAGCACCTCGCCCCCGTTGTTGGTCGTGGAGAGAGAGCTTCGCCCAACACCGATCCTAGGGATTATGTGAGTTATCGGCGTGTATCGTGTTTTTGAGGGCGTGAGTTCATCGGGTTCTTCGTGTGCGTGTGTTCGTGGATTTCATCCCCTTTCTCCCTTCCACCGCTTTCCCCTTGATTCCCGCGGAATTCGTGAAAGATCGGGCCACCCCAAGGGGTTACCCCATAACATATTGGTATCAAGAGCAAGGTTGATCATGAATTTCCCCTCAATTTTTCTTCTATCCACCATAAATTCGACAATTTCACAAAAAAACAGGCCCAATTTGCCTTTGGATCGATCTATCGTTTTGGAGTGTTATTTGTGGTTTTGATCCGACCAATTCTTGTCCAAGGTGTTGGTCCAGCTTTTGCCTGCGTTTCCCAGCCCAATTTTGGCCAAATTTTCGGGGATTTGAGGACTCTAGGCGTGAATTTCCGCTCAAGAACACGAGCAGATCTTCCACACCGGAGTTTCCGGCCCTGTGCACCGGAGTCTCCGGTCTACACCGGAGTCTCCGGCCCAGACCAGAGTCTCCGGCCCTGGACGCCAGTTTTGACCGCATTGGCTAATCTGTCCGCTTGTTGTTGGTGTTCCGGGTGCGTGTCACCAACTAACAGATAGCTTCCGCAACATCGCCGCGCTCTTCGACACCATAGACCCCAAACTCTTCCCCGCTCCATCGACACAAGATCATCAACAACTAAGGTATAACTTGTGTCAACCCTTGTAGCCATATCTTCCTTTGTGTGTACCTATCCTATGAGAGCAACTCATTTTGTGTTTGTCTAAGCATTGTGCACTTGCCATTGGAAAGTGAGAGTGTGAGGGCAAATACAAAAGTTAACATAGTAGCATAGAAAGGGAGAAAAAGAAAAAGAATCAAAAAAAAGAGGAAAAGAAAAAGAAAACTAGAAAGATACATAGTCTCCCAATACAAAGAGAGTATCAAGCTTGTAAGCAAAAGAGAGAGGAAGAAGCATGCCAAGGCAAGTGTACAAATCCGTTGCTTACCCTCTTTTGGCAAACGAGTTGTGGTCTCTCCTTGAGTTGGCATGACAACCGAGCGTAGTCTTCGTTAGCCCATTTCGTGCTCACTTTCATAGTCGTGCTAACCCCATTTTTCTCCACGCGTGTGTGTAGTCATAGGTTCTCGTCACCTTTTGAGTTGACCACCTCCTTTTGACTTGAGTTTTGTTGGATCTTCTCCACTTTTGACTATCCTTTGCGTTCGATTGGTTCTTTGGTTTTCCCACAATCCTACCCATCCACCAAAAGCTTTTGAGAGTTGTAGCTTAATTGTGTGTGAGTTTCTTTGCAATTTCACATTGCACGATGTTGGCTCCTTTGTGTGGCAATTGGTTTGATACAATCTCCAAGGTGAGGTAAAAGGCTAACTCTACGCACCCTTATTCCCCATATACAACCCTTGTCGGCTTTGCATCATGGACAGGAATGGCGAGCCGTCCCAACCACCACCACCTCCGGAGGACGACACACAATACATGACAAGATGGGACCATTGGAAGGTCCGAGGAGAATTCAACTACCGTTGTGAAGCCCTTAAGCGGCGCCAAGATGAACAATTTAGCGAAGCCCGAGTGGAGTTCAAGAACATCGACAACCGCTTCAAAGAAGTCCGAGGCCAAATGCATGCCATGCAACACAACCTCGGTCATCAAAATGAAGCTCTTGGTCACGCCCTCGCCTCAACGGATGAGAAGCTTCAACGCCTCATTGATGGGTTAGCAAGGCCACGATCGCGAGACTCAAGATCATCACGGCACTCCTCAAGTGAATCAAGCGCACCTCGCCGTCACGCTTCAAGGTACCGGGATGGACCCGTCCTTCAATCCAAGAGATCTTCTCAAGCGGTACCATCTCCGCGACACGCCACGACGTCAAGCTATAATGGTGACCTCTCGGCAAGACCTCCAAGACGTGAAGCGGACCGGCCACAACCAAGGGCACTTGTGATTCAACAAAAGCACCTCACATGGACCACCAAGACCATCGCCATCGACATGTTCTTTCAACAACAAGTGAAGCATCCGAAGTGGAAGAACAAGATCGCCGTCGCCGTGAAGCACTCGAAGATCCACCAAGGCGTCATCATCGACATGAACGTCAACGTCGACAACATGATCATCATGACGAGCCTCCTCCACATCAAGAAGAAAGAGAGCAGCCCATTGCGCATGCGGCTCGACATCCTCCTTGCCACATGGCGCAAGACAATGCTCCTCGGCATCAACCATGACAAGAACAAGAGCAATGATGCAGCCCGTCCTACGAACGCTACTACATCTACTCCCACGAGCTCCCCAAGTGGACCCATGACTCGCGCCCGAGCCAAACTCCTACAAGCTAAGGTGAACTCGCTCCTCTCCTTGTGTGACTTCGATACACCCTTGGATGGCCTGCTACTTCATACGCATACCTTGTGCATCATCAGGTACGAAGAGAAGGACCCAGCGAACGGAGGAGAACCACCGGAAGAAGCCAAATACCCTCTGTCTCCAGCGGTACTACCGGAACTGGCAACCGGTACTACCGCCCGGCGGCACTACCGCCCCCTACTACCGCTCCCAACAGACGACGCCAATAGAAGCCAAATACTCTCTGTATCCAGCGGTACTACCGAACTTGGAACCGGTACTACCGGTCTGCGGTACTACCGCCCCAACTACCGCTCCCCACTGAAGACGCCAACGGAAGTCCTAGGGTGGCAAGCGGTACTACCGGACCCGGAAGCGGTACTACCGGATGACCAGTACTACCGGACGTGCTAGACCGGTACTACCGGACGTGCGTGAACCTGATCGTGTTAAGTCGGCCCAGCGCCCTGTAACCCTCTCTATATTTCTCTATTTGTTCCTAAAATACCCCTGTTTATGTGGTTGTCCTATAAATAGCCCCCACCCTCTATTGTAAACCCTACACTTGGATAATAATAGATTAAGGACACCCCTTTGAAGATCTTTCATCTATTGGTCTCATGCTCCTACCAAGGAGCACCCTATTATCCATCCCCTCTTGGATCTTGCCTAGTGCGTTCAAGTTGTACAAGGCCTTGGGTTCTCGGTTTCTCGCCCCCAAGTCGTCAAGATCTCACCAAGCACCTCGCCCCCGTTGTTGGTCGTGGAGAGAGAGCTTCGCCCAACACCGATCCTAGGGATTATGTTGGACCGGTTGCCACCGGCGTGAGTTATCGACGTGTATCGTGATTTGTGTGCGTGTGTTCGTGGTTTTCATCCCCTCTCTCCCCGTCCACCGATTTCCCCTTGTTTCCCGTGGAGATTCGTGAAAGACGTGGCCACCCCAAGGGGTTACCCCATAACATCTTGGTACCAAGAGCAAGGTTGATCACGAATTTCCCCCCAATTTTTCTTTTATCCCCCTTAAAACTGAAAATCCCACCAAAAAGAGCCCCAATTTTCCTTCGGATCGATCTTTGGATTTGGTGAGTTTTTCGTGGTTTTGGTCCATAGATCTGTTGCTTTTGGAGTCGATCTATAGCCCTTTTTGTTCCTAGCCCAGCCTTTCATTTGGTTTTCCACAATCCTAACCTTCCACCAAAAGCTTTTGCGAGTTGCAGCATATTTGTGTGTGAGTTTCTTTGCCATTTCACTTTGCACGATGTTCGCTCATTTGTGTGGCAATTGGTTTGATATAATCTGCAAGGTGAGGTAAAAGGCTAACTCTACGCACACTTATTCTCCATATACAACCCTTGTCGGCTTTGCATCATGGACAGGAATGGCGAGCCGTCCCAACCACCACCACCTCCGGAGGACGACACACAATACATGACAAGATGGGACCACTGGAAGGTCCGAGGAGAATTCAACTACCGTTGTGAAGCTCTTGAGCGGCGCCAAGATGAACAATTTAGCGAAGCCCGCGTGGAGTTCAAGAACATCGACAACCGCTTCGAAGAAGTCCGAGGCCAAATGCATGCCATGCAACACAACCTCGGTCATCAAAATGAAGCTCTTGGTCGCGCCCTCGCCTCAACGGATGAGAAGCTTCAACGCCTCATTGATGGGCTAGCAAAGCCACGCTCGCGCGACTCAAGCTCATCTCGGCACTCGTCAAGTGAATCAAGTGCACCTCGCCGTCACGCTTCAAGGCATCGAGATGGACCCGTCCTTCAATCCATGAGCTCTTCTTAAGCGGTACCATCTCCGCGACACGCCGCAACGTCAAGCTATGATGGTGACCTCTCCGCAAGACCTCCAAAACTTGAAGCGAACCGGCCACAACCAAGGGCACTTGTGCTCCAACAAGAGCAACCTCACATGGACCACCAAGCCCATCGCCGTCGGCATGTTCTTTCAACAACAAGTGAAGCATCCGAAGATGACGAACAAGATCATCGTCGACATGAAGCACTCGAAGATCCACCAAGGCATCATCATCGACATGATCGTCAACGTCGGCAACATGATCATCATGACGAGCCTCCTCCACATCAACAAGAAGGAGAGCATCCCATTGCGCATGCGACTCGACGTCCTCCTCGCCACAGGGCGCAAGACAATGCTTCTCGGCATCACCCACGACAAGAACAAGAGCAAGCTCCCCAAGCTCGTCGTGAGGATCAACAACCTCCTCCTCGTCCTCAACCGCGCAAACAACATGAGCAAGCTCCCCAAGCTCGTCGTCAAAACCAAGTTCCACCACCAAACGCGGCACCTCAACAACCGCAAGAGCAACGCAACCATCACCAAGCAAGACATGAGAGCTCGGATGATGATGACCGCCAAAATCATGGCAACCGCCGCAACCGAAACCGCAATGGAGAAGAAACTTTCGGCAAGCTCAAATTCACCATGCCCAAGTTCACCGGTTCCAATGAACCCGAAGAATATCTCTCGTGGGAACTCAAGGTTGACAAGATCTTCCGCATGCACAACTATAGCAATGAGAAGATGATGGCCATGGCATCCCTCGAGTTCGATGAGTATGCCAACCTTTGGTGGGAACAAGTCCAACTCGCTCGTGAAGCAAAAGAGGAGCTTCCAATCTCAACTTGGCAAGATATGAAGGCCCATATGAGATCCCGCTTTGTTCCTTCGCACTACACGCGTGACCTCTTCAACAAGTTTCAAACGCTTAGTCAAGGGTCAAAGACCGTGGAAGAGTACTTCAAGCAAATGGAGCTCAACATGATCCGTGCCAACATAGAAGAGCGGGATGAACAAACAATGGCATGTTTCCTCAATGGCTTGAACCATCCAATCAAGCGCATCACCGAGTTCCAAAAGTACAACAACATGGTTGAGCTTGTGCACATCGCATCAAAGGTCGAGCGTCAAGTGCAAGCCAACACTTCCTCAAGGAAAACCGCCCCCAAGTGGAAGCTCATCAAATACCACCAATCTTCCCTTCAAGCCAACACTTCCTCAAGGAAAACCGCCCCCAAGTGGCAAATACACAAGAGATGAACAACCATTCAATGGTGAGTGCTACAAGTGTGGAGGCAAAGGACACAAGTCGGCCGCATGTGGGAACAATAAAGTTTTGTTCATCCATGACAACGGCGACGAAGAATACTTGAGTGAAGATGAGTTTGATGCAAGGGTCAAGGAAGCCATGGCAAGGCAACATTTGGAAGAGTACCAAGAACTACTTGTGTGTGAGCATGACACAAGTCCATCGCTTGTGGTCACAAGAGTCTTAACTACTCAAGCCAATGCGAATGAAGACCAACGATCAAACATCTTCAAAACTCGTGCCGGTATCAATGGGAAGTCCATCAAAGTTGTCATCAATGGAGGGAGTTGCCACAATCTTGCAAGCACAGAATTATGTGAGAAACTCAACCTCACCCTCCATCCACATAAAAACCCCTACCATATACAATGGCTAAGTGACCAAGGGTCCGTCAAGATCAAGCACACCGTCTCGATAACGTTCTCAATTGGACCATACAAAGACACGGTGGAATGTGACGTGGCCCCCATGACGGTTTGCCATATGTTGCTAGGAAGGCCGTGGCAATATGACAAGCGTGCTTTGCATGATGGTCACTCAAACACTTATACCTTCAAATGGCTTGAAAAAACTTGTGTTTTGCAACCAATGACTCCTAGCCAAATAATTGCGGATAATGCAAAGGCTTTAGCGAGGGCGCAATACACAAGACCATCTTGTGAGAAGAGTGGTGAGCGAGAGAACCACACGATAGTGAGTGAGTGCCACAAGCCAAACTCGAGTGGAAAAACTAAGAGTGTTCTTCTTGCCACCAAAAGTGAGATGAGAGAAGTGCGGAACAACCCATCCATCTTGCACTATGTCCTTGTATGCAAGGGACTAGCGCAAGGAACTAATGACTTGAAAAATCTTCCTGCTTCTTTGATGGCTATCTTGCAGGAATTCCAAGATGTATTTCCCAAAGAGCTTCCTCATGGACTACCTCGTGGAATCGAGCACCGCATCGACCTCATACCCGGCGCTCCACTCCCAAACCGCGCCGCGTATCGCACGAACCCGGAAGAGACGAAGGAGATAGAACGACAAAATCAACCAACTCGTCTCCAAAGGTTTGATCCAAGTAAGCACTAGCCCAAGCGCGGTCCCCGTGATTCTAGTTCCAAAAACGGATGATACGTTACGGTTATGCATGGACTGCCGTCCAATCAATGCTATCACCGTGCGTTATCGACATCCTATACCGCGTCTTGATGACATGCTTGATGAGTTATGTGGAGCCACTATATTTTCGAAAATTGATCTTCGTAGTGGTTACCATCAAATTCACATGGCCGAAGGTGATGAGAGGAAAACCGCCTTCAAGACCAAGCTTGGTCTCTATGAATGGTTGGTTATTCCTTTTGGCTTATCAAATGTTGCATCTACCTTCATGCTCATCATGAACCATATCTTGAGATCTCTCATTGGGAAGAGTGTCGTTGTTTACTTTGATGACATCCTTGTGTATAGCAAGTCACTAGAGGAGCATGTTACTCATGTTAAGGAGGTCCTTCAAATCCTTCGTCATGAAAAGCTTTATGCTAATCTCCCAAAGTGCACTTTTGCAAAAGACAAGCTGATTTTCCTTGGTTTTGTTGTGTCTTCTAATGGCATTGAAGTTGATGTCTCAAAAGTTAAAGACATACGAGATTGGCCCATCCCTACCAATGTTAGTGAACTTCGTAGTTTTCATGGGTTGGCTGGCTTTTACCGTCGCTTTGGGAAAGACTTTTCTACCATTGCTTGCCCCCTCAACGGATTGACCAAGAAAATGTCACGTTCGTTTGGGGAAAAGCACAACAAAAGGCTTTTGATGAGCTCAAAACGAGGCTCACCGAAGCACCACTTCTTGCATTACCGGTTTTCACAAAAACCTTTGAGATTGAATGTGACGCTAGTGGTATTGGCATTGGAGGCGTCCTTATGCAAAATGGCCGTCCCATTGCATATCATTGTGAGAAACTTGATGGCGCACACCTAAATTACCCCATTTATGACAAAGAGCTTTTTGCCTTGGTTTGTGTCCTTCAAGTGTGGCAACACTATCTTTGGCCCAAAGAATTTATCATCCATTCCGACCATGAGTCGTTGAAATATCTTAAGGGCCAAGCCAATTTGAGTAAAAGGCACACCAAATGGGTTGAGTTCATGGAGTCTTTTCCTTACATTGTCAAATACAAGAAGGGCAAAGAAAATGTCGTAGCGGACGCATTGTCTCGCAAAAACACAAACCTTCTTACGCGGCTCGAAGTAAATGTCTTGGGTCCTGATGACATCAAATCTTTGTATGCGTCCGATCTTTTCTTTGGACCAATCTTTGCAAAATTTTCAATAGACAAAGGGATTGATGATTTCTATTTGCATAAGGGTTTTCTTTTCAAACAAAACAAGCTTTGCATTCCGAAATCATCTCTCCAAATTTTGCTTCTTCAAGAGTCCCATGGTGGAGGCCTTATGGGTCACTTTGTCCGTGACAAGATATATGACATGCTATCCACTCACTACTTTTGGCCAAAGATGAAGCGCGACGTGGAGCGCCGCGTCCAATGATGCACTACATGTATCCAAGCTAAGTCTAAGTCTAACCCCTTTGGTCTGTATATGCCATTGCCTATTTCTCATGCACCTTGGTCGGACATGAGCATGGAATTTGTGTTAGGATTGCCTAGATCTAAACATGGACATGATTCTATATTTGTGGTAGTGGATCGCTTTTCCAAAATGGCACACTTCATTCTGTGCCATAAGACCGATGATGCTTCACATGTAGCAAATCTGTTTTTCAGGAAAATAATTCGGCTACACGATGTACTAAGAACAATCGTCTCCGACCGCGACGTCAAATTCATGAGCTACTTCTGGAAGACACTCATGGCCATGCTCGGCATCAAGCTCCTCTTCTCGTCTGCCTCGCATCCTCAAACAGATGGACAAACCAAGGTCGTCAACCGAAGACTGGGAGGAATGTATTCCACACGCCGAGTTCGCCTACAACCGCGCCAAGCACTCCACCACCATGAGGAGCCCGTTCATGATCGTCTATGGCTTGTGATGCAGCCCGTCCTACGGACGCACCTCCATCTACAACACCTAGCCCTCCCAGTGGACCAGTGACTCGCGCCCGAGCCAAGCTCCTACAGGCCAAGGTTAACTCGCTCCTTTCCTTGTGTGATTTCGATACGCCCCTGGATGGCTTGCTACTTCATACACATACAATGTGCATCATCAGGTACGAAGAGAAAGTCCCATGGAACGGAGAAACCGGAGCGGACGCGACCAATCGCCGCCAGACTCCAATGGTACTACCGGACCCTACGGCCAGTACTACCGGTTCAAGCGGCACAACCGGCCCTAGCTACCGGACGATCCAGGAGGAACCCAACCTGATGCATCCCGTCCTACGACTGCTACTACATCTACTCCCACAAGCTCCCCAAGTGGACCCATGACTCGCGCCCGAGCCAAACTCCTTCAAGCTAAGGTGAACTCGCTCCTCTCCTTGTGTGACTTCGATACACCATTGGATGGCCTGCTACTTCATACCCATACCTTGTGCATCATCAGATATGAAGACAAGAACCCACAGGACGAAGGAGCGCCAGCAGAAGAGACCAAATGCTCTCTGTCGCCAGCGGTACTACCGGACCTGGCGACCGGTACTACCGCTTGGCGGCACTACCGCCCAACGCTACCACCAACAACACAACGTCCCAGAGCTGCCCAAACGCTCTCTATCACTAGCGGTACTACCGGCCCCGGATCCGGTACTACCGGGCCACGGTACTACCGCCCCCTGCTACCGCCACCAACAGAAGGCCCCAGCGCAAGTCCCAGGACGACAAGCGATACTACCGGGCCAGGAAGCGGTACTACCGCATGACCGGTACTACCGGTCGAGCTGGACCGGTACTACCGGACCTGGAAAGTCCTGATCGTGATAATTCGGCCCAGCGCCTTGTAACCCTCTCTATATTTCGCTATTTGTTCCCAAAATACCCCTGTTTATGTGGTTGGCCTATATATAGCCCCCACCCTCTATTGTAAACCCTAGACTTGGATAATAATAGATATTAAGGAAACCCTTTGAGGAACTTATATCTATTGGTCTCATGCTCCTACCAAGGAGCACCGGATTATCCACCCTCCTCTTGGATCTTGCCTAGTGCGTTCAAGTTGTACAAGGCCTTGGGTTCTCGGTTTCTCGCCCCCAAGTCATCAAGATCTCACCAAGCACCTCATCCCCCGTGGCTGGCGTGGAGAGCGAGCTTCGCCCAACACCGATCCTAGGGATTATGTTGGATCGGTTGCCACCGACGTGAGGAGTAGGCGTGTATCGTGTTTTGGTGTGCGTGTGTTCGCGGATTTCATCTCCTTCCTCGATTTCATCCTCCGACCACCGCTTTCCCCTCGTTTCTCGTGGAATTCGTGAAAGATCGGGCCAACCCCAGGGTTACCCCCTAACATATTGTTATCAAGAGAACGGTTGATCACGAATTTCCCCCCCAATTTTTCTTTTATCCGCCTTAAAATCGAAAATCCCACCAAAAAGAGCCCCAAGTTGCCTTCGGATCGATCTCTGGATTTGGTGAGTTTTTCGTGGTTTTGGTCCATAGATCTGTTGCTTTTGGAGTCGATCTATAGCCCCTGGTGTTCCTAGCCAGTCTTTCGGTCAGATTTCCCACGGATTTGAGGTTTGTGTCAAGTGGATCTCGTTTGCGTTCGTGTTCTGTGACCAGCGGTACTACCGCCCGTAACAAGCGGTACTACCGCCGTCCGGTACTACCGCCCGCAACAAGCGGTACTACCGCCGTCCGGTACTACCGCCTGTACCAAGCGGTACTACCGCCAGCAACAGAAGGTTTTTCCTTCTTCTTGATGCCTCATTTTTGTTTGCTGACTTTTCCCATTTAGCTTGTTCGTGTTTCGCGTGTTTGTCGCCTTCGTAACACAATCTTCCGCATCAAAGTCACCCGCGCTCATCGACACCGCGACACTCGAACATCATCCACCACCAACGGTTGCAAGTCCTCAACAATACCAAAGGTATAACTTGCACCACTTTGACAGCCCCATATCTTCCTTTGTGTGTATCTATCCTATGAGAGCAACTCATTTTGTGTTTGTCTAAGCATTGTGCACTTGCCTTCGGAAAGTGAGAGTGTGAGGCCCAATACAAAAGCTAACATAGTAGCATAGCAAGGGAGAAAAAGAAAAAAGAATCAAAAAAAAGGAAAAAGAAAAAGATAAAAAGAGAAAAAGATACATAGTCTCCCAATACAAAGAGAATACCAAGCTTGTAAGCCAAGAAAGAGAGAAGAAAGAGCGCACCGAGGCAAGTGCACAAATCTATTGCTTATCCTCTTTTGGCAAACGAGTTGTGGTATCTCCTTGAGTTGGCACGACAACCGAGCGTAGTCTTCGTTAGGACCTTTTGTGCTCATTTTCATAGTCGTGCTAATCCCGTTTTTCTCCACGTGTGTGTTTTCCGTGTTTTTGTAGATCGTTTCCTTTTGCTTTTGATCTTTGGTCCTTTACCACGTAGGACAATAACCTTTTGCTTGGATCGTTTCGTTTGGTTTTCCACAATCCTAACCTTCCACCAAAAGCCTTTGAGAGTTTCTTGTCATTTCACTTTGCACGCTTTTCGCTCATTTGTGTGGCAATTGGTTTGATATAATCTCCAAGCTGAGGTAAAAGGCTAACTCTCCGCACCCTTATTCTCCATATACAACCCTTGTTGGTTTCTCATCATGGACAGGCATGGAGAGCCATTCCAACCACCACAACCTCGGGAGGAAGACACATAATTCATGACAAGATGGGACCATTGGAAGGTCCGAGGAGAATTCAACTATCGTTGTGAAGCTCTCGAGAGGCGCCAAGATGAAGAATTTAGCGAGGCCCGTGTGGAATTCAAGAACATCGACAACCGCTTCGAAGAAGTCCGTGGCCAAATGCACGCCATGCAACACAACCTCGGTCATCAAAATGAAGCTCTTGGTCGTGCACTCGCCTCAACGGATGAGAAGCTACAACGCCTCGTTGATGGACTCGCAAGGCCACGCTCGCGCGAATCAAGCTCATCTCGGCACTCCTCAAGTGAATCAAGTGCACCTCGCCGTCACGCTTCAAGGCACCGGGATGGACCCGTTCTTCAATCCATGAGCTCTTCGCAAGAGGTACATCTCCGCGTCACGCCGTGATGTGGACATCCCTACTATTGATACAACCGTTGTACCTACAGCAACACACATACAAGGACCCATCACAAGATCTCGTGCCAAACAACTTAACTATCAGGTACTTTCGTTTCTTGGAACTATTCCTTACATACATGAGAATATGATGCTGCCTAAATCAGATACATTTCTTACTCTTAGGAATGATGGACCAAGCATGGATGAGAGGGACAAGCATTGGAGCATGGCCATGCATGGAGATGGCAGCAAGCATGTGATGATCCAAGAGAAGGCCACGGATGAAGATTTCAGAACTTTGAGGCCACCATAATGAAGAAAGAAGGCTTGGACGAAATATTCAAGATCAATACTTTACGAACTCGTCCATAGCATAATATGGTGCTGCGACACCTTTATTTTGGGCCAGGCCCATGTAATTTTCGCAGGATTTTAATTAGCCACTTTTTAGAGTCCGTATTTGAGGGGAAAAGGACTTTTAGGGTTGGATTCGGCCACCACTTCCATGGCTGGCCGAAACCCCACCTTTTCGCCCTTAAATACGCCCCATAGCCGAACCTCTAGACTCGGATTTTGTTTAGACATTAAGTTAGCCATAGTCGCAACTTCGCCAAGGCTCGAGCGTCGCAGAGGCCTCTTGTACTTCGCACCTATTCAGGATCCCACCCCTTTCAATAAAGCTTTCCTCTTAATCCGCAATATCTTGATTGCAATATTGGTTCTTACTTGTTCTCGATTTCAGGTAGGAATTAAGACCCTCGCTGGTCAGGCTGATCGTGTTCCCGCAGGATCGGTAACCTCCAGGAGATTGGCCTAGCGATTGCATTGGCGCTCGTGCTCGCACGTGTAGTCGGATCGTCAAGCCCGAACTCCACCAAATCGATTATCGCCATCTCATCGAAAGATCGGACACCTTTGCCCTATCAAGTGGTATCAGATTTCAGGTTGCTCGGTGAGATTTTACTGTTTTTCTAGATTAGATCTGTTTTTACCTATAACCCACGAAAAAGCCAAAAACACAGTTAGAACTTAGATCCATCCCATAACCAATCTACGCCTCGCATTATCTTTTCAGTTTTTGCATTGTTGAATTTGTGTCTACATCGTCGCGTCGAGTTGCTGGTCTTAGTGTCTCGTCCCTTAGAGTTTCGAGTTCTAATCATACTAGTCACCGCCACACTCGCCGATCACCACCACCATATTCCGCCGCCATATACCCTACCACCATAAACCCTCAAAACTCCGCCACCGCCTTCCTACCGCGACACGGATCCGATCACCTTTCCTGCCGCGGCACGAGTCCGAGTTGAGTCATTTTTCCTAGTTATTTCTTTTGAATTTCCTTCTTTGTTATTCCCGTGTTCCGCTAAAGTCTGTGTCGAGCTAAGAGTCCGGTCGTAAGTCCAGAAGGAGAAAAAAAAAAAAAGTCTGGAACCGCCTCCGAAAAAATTTTCTGGCTATACTGGTTTTCGGCTTTGGGGATCACTTTTCTCCATCGACCGTTATAGCGATATTTTTTTTGGCGCCTGCGCGCTTTCCGGAGCAAAATAAAAAATTTCGAAAAAAATTTTTTGGGGGCTAACCTCTTTTTAGACCCCGTAGATCAGTTATAGACACTCGCCATCCTAGTAATTTTCTGCATCTCGGATCGCTTTTCAGGGTGCTATATCATCATACAGTGCTTGTTGTGTCGCGTCGTGACATCGTTGGTGATCTAGGCTCGCGTCTCTAGTACGGTCTAGCCTAGGACCAGCACAGTACCGTCGTTGAGCATTCTTTCAACTTTTGCATTGCTGTTTTGATAATTGCTAACCCCTTTGCTAAGCCTTCCCAGAGCTCCACAGATACTCTCCACGTGCGGTGTTTCGACTCCTGGTAATCGCTTGGTTCAATCTCTGGACCCACTGATCCTCGTGGTTGCACATCGCCTTTTCCTGCTGTTTGGTAAGAACTTGTAAGAGCTTCGTATATTGCTTGACGGATTACGCGTGACTTCCACCATATTCCTGTAGTATATACCTGTGCTTTTAAGGACTAACCATGACAGATACTTCGCGGAACCCTGCCACCATGACGAACGAAGAACTACATGCCCACTTCTCCGCGCTCCTGGTCAGTCGCGCTGAAGACGTGGATACGCGCCTAGGGGAGTTTGACACCAAGCTCACCAACGCCGTGGACAAGATCGATGGACTCGAGAAATCCTTCAACGCCAAGCTTGACGTTCGGTTCAAGGAGCTTTTGAACCGATTGCCCGCACCCGCACCGGCACCCACACATGGCGCACGGCGCATTCCGATCACGGGTCGGACTGCTGGTTCGGCTCCCGCCGCACCCCCGGCGGCTCCTGCTGCGACTGACGTTCCTCAGACTTCCGCCGCGGCTGCTGCTGCGACATTGGGGACAGACGACGGGTACTACTACGACCCCGACGACGACGATCTGTTTGACGAGGAGGTTGAACAACCTCCACAGGTACCTGCTGGTCGTCCCCGACATTACTACCGCAACGCTCGCCCACCGGTACGTAATGATGATGATCATGTTGCAAAGCTTAAATTAAATATTCCATCTTTTGAGGGTAAATATAATCCTGATGCATATCTTACATGGGAGATGGAAGTAGAACAACGTTTTGCATGCTTAAAATATCCTGAGAATATGCGTGTTAGTGCTGCTACATGTGAATTTACTAAATTTGCTTCCCTTTGGTGGTCTGAGTATTGTCGTTTAAATCCTACTACTATTCCTAGTACTTGGACTGCTTTAAAAACTGCTATGCGTGTTCGTTTTGTACCTCCCACTTATCAACGTGATTTACTAAAGAATCTGACACGCTTAGAGCAAGGGAAAAATTCTGTAGAAGAGTATTATCAGGAATTGCAAACGGGGATGGTTAGGTGTGGTCTTGTTGAATCTAATGAACAAATGCTTGCACGTTTCTTTGGTGGATTAAACAAGGACATTCAGCACATATTAGATTATAAGGAATATAATTCTATCACTCGTTTGTTTCATCTTGCTTGCAAAGCTGAACGTGAAGTGCAGGATCGCCAAACACCATGGAGGAGGACTAATAATTCTGCAGGTCGCACATCCACTTGGACATCCCGACAATCAGCGCCTCCTCGTGATTCGCCTCCAGCTACTACCACATCCAAGGCCACCACAAGATTTCCAGCTGCTCCTCCACCATCATCCAATGCTCCTGCTCGTAGTGCATCTTCTATGGCTTCCACGGGTAAGACAAAGGATATACAATGCCGCAAGTGCTGGGGTTTTGGTCATATTGAGAGACAGTGCACAACACAACGTGTGATGATGGTGCGAGAAGATGGTGAATACGATTCAGCGAGTGACTTCGATGAAGATACACTCGCCCTTATTTCTGCTCGAGATGGAGACAATTCTGATGATGATGAAGAGCCAGAGGTAATGGGAGCTGAAGCTGCTGATCAATACAAGAGTTTAATTACACAACGTGTGTTGAGTGTGCAATTGAGCAAATCTGAGCAAGATCAACGCCACAACCTGTTCCAAACACGTGGTGTTGTCAAGGAAAGAGCTATACGGATCATCATTGATGGAGGGAGTTGTAATAATCTGGCCAGTGTTGACATGGTAGAGAAGCTTGCGCTTCCAACAAGACAACGCCCCCATTCATACTACATCCAATGGTTTGAGAGTTCTCGCAAGATCAAGGTAACAAGAACGGTACGCGTGCATTTTACTATTGGTACATATTCTGATTTTGTTGATTGTGATGTTGTACCTATGCAAGCTTGTTCTTTGTTACTTGGTAGACCATGGCAATTTGATAGAGAATCTGTTCATAATGGCAAAACTAATCACTATTCTCTTATGCATGATGGAAAGAAAATTGGTCTAAAACCTATGACTCCCGAACAGATTTTAAAAGATGATCTTGCTAGAGCTAGTAGAGCTAAAACTGAGGAGAAAAATAAAAGTGAGAATCAGATTGTTGCTGCAGATTTTATACCACCAAAGAACACTAAATCTGATTCTACACATGCTACTGAAATTCGTTTGAAGAGTCCATGTATGCTTGCAAATAAAATTGATATTGCTGAACTAGATGTAAACAATACTCAATGTTATGCAATTGTCTGCAAAGAGGTTTTGTTTTCATTTGAGGATATGCCTCCTTCTTTGCCACCCGCTGTTGCTAACCTTTTGCAGGAATATGAGGACGTCTTTCCCGCTGAGTTGCCACCAGGACTACCTCCTATTAGAGGAATTGAGCATCAAATTGATCTAATTCCTGGTGCCACGTTGCCCAACCGCGCGCCATATAGAACCAATCCAGAGGAGACAAAGGAGATACAACGCCAAATTCAGGAACTACTCGACAGAGATCATATTCGTGAGTCCCTTAGCCCTTGTGATGTTCCTATTATTTTGGTACCTAAGAAAGATGGTTCTTCGCGCATGTGTACTGATTGTAGAGCTATCAATAATATTACTATTCGATATCGTCATCCTATTCCACGTTTAGATGACATGCTTGATGAATTGAGTGGCTCTACCATGTTTTCTAAAGTTGATTTGCGTAGTGGTCACCACCAGATTCGTATGAAATTAGGAGATGAATGGAAAACAGCATTTAAAACTAAGTTCGGTTTATATGAGTGGTTAGTAATGCCTTTTGGTTTAAGTAATGCACCTAGCACTTTCATGAGATTAATGAACGAAGTTTTACGTGCTTTCATTGGCCGTTTTGTGGTAGTCTACTTTGATGATATTCTGATTTATAGCAAATCTTTAGAGGAACATTTGGACCATTTACGTGCTGTTTTCAATGCTTTACGTGATGCACGTTTGTTTGGTAACCTTGAGAAGTGCACATTTTGCACCAATCGAGTTGCGTTTCTTGGCTATGTTGTTACATCACAGGGTATTGAAGTGGATCCAGCCAAGATTGAAGCTATTGAGAATTGGCCGCAGCCCAAGACGGTCACACAAGTGAGGAGTTTTCTTGGCCTCGCTGGTTTTTATAGGCGCTTTGTTAAAGACTTTGGATCAATTGTCGCGCCGCTGAATGAGCTTACCAAGAAGGATGTGCCCTTTGTTTGGGGCGATGCACAACAACAGGCCTTCGTCATATTGAAAGATAAGCTAACACATGCTCCCTTACTCCAACTTCCTGATTTTACTAAGACTTTTGAGCTTGAATGTGATGCTAGTGGCATTGGTTTGGGAGGGGTGTTATTATAAGAGGGAAAACCCGTTGCATATTTTAGTGAGAAATTGAGTGGGGCTAGTATGAACTATTCTACTTATGATAAAGAATTATATGCGTTGGTTCGGACATTAGAAACTTGGCAACATTATCTATGGCCTAAGGAATTTGTTATTCATTCTGATCATGAATCTTTGAAGCATATTCGTAGTCAAGCTAAGTTGAATCGTCGTCATGCAAAGTGGGTTGAATTTATTGAGTCTTTTCCTTATGTTATCAAACACAAAAAGGGTAAAGATAATATTATTGTTGATGCTTTGTCACGCCGTTATGCTTTGTTATCTCAACTTGACTTCAAAATATTTGGATTGGAAACTATTAAGGAACAATATGTGCATGATGCTGAATTTAAAGATGTGTTGCAGAATTGTAGAGATGGTAGAACTTGGAACAAGTTCGTCTTCAATGATGGATTTGTGTTCCGTGCTAACAAACTATGCATTCCAGATAGCTCTGTTCGTCTTTTGTTGTTACAGGAGGCGCATGGAGGAGGATTGATGGGACACTTTGGTGTCAAGAAGACGGAGGATGTTCTTGCTGCACACTTCTTTTGGCCACGTATGCGTCGCGATGTTGAGAGATTTGTGGCACGCTGCACTACTTGTCAAAAAGCTAAGTCTCGCCTTAATCCACATGGTTTATATATGCCTCTTCCTGTTCCTAGTGTTCCTTGGGAGGATATTTCTATGGACTTTGTTTTGGGATTGCCACGAACACAGAAGGGGAGGGATAGTATTTTTGTTGTTGTGGATCGGTTTTCTAAGATGGCACACTTTATTCCTTGTCATAAAACGGATGATGCTG
The DNA here is from genome assembly GCA_910589765.1 of Avena atlantica. Taxonomy (NCBI): domain Eukaryota; kingdom Viridiplantae; phylum Streptophyta; class Magnoliopsida; order Poales; family Poaceae; genus Avena; species Avena atlantica. The sequence goes on from CAJUWN010002036.1 coordinate 211,363, forward strand.
CGCATATTGCTGATTTGTTCTTTCGTGAAATTGTTCGTTTACATGGTGTGCCAAATACTATTGTCTCTGATCGTGATACTAAATTTCTTAGCCACTTTTGGAGATGTTTATGGACTAAGTTGGGGACTAAATTGCTGTTTAGTACTACATGTCATCCCCAAACTGATGGTCAAACTGAAGTAGTAAATAGAACTTTGTACTATGTTACGGGCTGTTTTAAAGAAGAACTTAAAATTGTGGAAGAGTGTTTACCTCATATAGAATTTGCTTATAATCGTTCATTGCATTCTACCACAAAGATGTGCCCATTTGAGATTGTGTATGGTTTTGTTCCTCGTGCACCTATTGATTTATTGCCTTTACCTTCTTCGGTGCAACATAATTTGGATGCTACACAACGCGCTGAAATGATATTAGACTTGCATAAGACTACTAAAGATAACATTGAACACATGAATGCTAAGTATAAACTTTGATGTGGACATCCCTACTATTGATACAACCGTTGTACCTACAGCAACACACATACAAGGACCCATCACAAGATCTCGTGCCAAACAACTTAACTATCAGGTACTTTCGTTTCTTGGAACTATTCCTTACATACATGAGAATATGATGCTGCCTAAATCAGATACATTTCTTACTCTTAGGAATGATGGACCAAGCATGGATGAGAGGGACAAGCATTGGAGCATGGCCATGCATGGAGATGGCAGCAAGCATGTGATGATCCAAGAGAAGGCCACGGATGAAGATTTCAGAACTTTGAGGCCACCATAATGAAGAAAGAAGGCTTGGACGAAATATTCAAGATCAATATTTTACGAATTCGTCCATAGCATAATATGGTGCTGCGACACCTTTATTTTGGGCCAGGCCCATGTAATTTTTCGCAGGATTTTAATTAGCCACTTTTTAGAGTCCGTATTTGAGGGGAAAAGGTGATGTGGACATCCCTACTATTGATACAACCGTTGTACCTACAGCAACACACATACAAGGACCCATCACAAGATCTCGTGCCAAACAACTTAACTATCAGGTACTTTCGTTTCTTGGAACTATTCCTTACATACATGAGAATATGATGCTGCCTAAATCAGATACATTTCTTACTCTTAGGAATGATGGACCAAGCATGGATGAGAGGGACAAGCATTGGAGCATGGCCATGCATGGAGATGGCAGCAAGCATGTGATGATCCAAGAGAAGGCCACGGATGAAGATTTCAGAACTTTGAGGCCACCATAATGAAGAAAGAAGGCTTGGACGAAATATTCAAGATCAATACTTTACGAATTCGTCCATAGCATAATATGGTGCTGCGACACCTTTATTTTGGGCCAGGTCCATGTAATTTTCGCAGGATTTTAATTAGCCACTTTTTAGAGTCCGTATTTGAGGGGAAAAGGACTTTTAGGGTTGGATTCGGCCACCACTTCCATGGCTGGCCGAAACCCCACCTTTTCACCCTTAAATACGCCCCATAGCCGAACCTCTAGACTCGGATTTTGTTTAGACATTAAGTTAGCCATAGTCGCAACTTCGCCAAGGCTCGAGCGTCGCAGAGGCCTCTTGTACTTCGCACCTATTCAGGATCCCACCTCCTTCAATAAAGCTTTCCTCTTAATCCGCAATATCTTGATTGCAATATTGGTTCTTACTTGTTCTCGATTTCAGGTAGGAATTAAGACCCTCGCTGGTCAGGCTGATCGTGTTCACGCAGGATCGGTAACCTCCAGGAGATTGGCCTAGCGATTGCATTGGCGCTCGTGCTCGCACGTGTAGTCGGATCGTCAAGCCCGAACTCCACCAAATCGATTATCGCCATCTCATCGAAAGATCGGACACCTTTGCCCTATCAAAAGGACTTTTAGGGTTGGATTCGGCCACCACTTCCATGGCTGGCCGAAACCCCACCTTTTCGCCCTTAAATACGCCCCATAGCCGAACCTCTAGACTCGGATTTTGTTTAGACATTAAGTTAGCCATAGTCGCAACTTCGCCAAGGCTCGAGCGTCGCAGAGGCCTCTTGTACTTCGCACCTATTCAGGATCCCACCTCTTTCAATAAAGCTTTCCTCTTAATCCGCAATATCTTGATTGCAATATTGGTTCTTACTTGTTCTCGATTTCAGGTAGGAATTAAGACCCTCGCTGGTCAGGCTGATCGTGTTCACGCAGGATGGGTAACCTCCAGGAGATTGGCCTAGCGATTGCATTGGCGCTCGTGCTCGCACGTGTAGTCGGATCGTCAAGCCCGAACTCCACCAAATCGATTATCGCCATCTCATCGAAAGATCGGACACCTTTGCCCTATCAAACTTGCTGGGGATAAAGGGAGAAAGCATGTTGTGTTTGATGTTGGCGATCTTGTTTGGTTACATTTGCGTAAAGATCGTTTTCCTGATTTACGCAAGTCTAAGTTAATGCCACGTGCTGCTGGTCCCTTTAAGGTGTTAGAGAGAATCAATGATAATGCATATAAACTTGAGTTGCCTGCAGACTTTGGTACGGTTAGTCCTACATTTAACATTGCAGATTTGAAGCCTTACTGTGGTGAGGAAGATGAGATTGCGTCGAGGACGACTTCAATTCAGGAAGGGGAGCATGATGTGGACATCCCTACTATTGATACAACCGTTGTACCTACAGCAACACACATACAAGGACCCATCACAAGATCTCGTGCCAAACAACTTAACTATCAGGTACTTTCGTTTCTTGGAACTATTCCGTACATACATGAGAATATGATGCTGCCTAAATCAGATACATTTCTTACTCTTAGGAATGATGGACCAAGCATGGATGAGAGGGACAAGCATTGGAGCATGGCCATGCATGGAGATGGCAGCAAGCATGTGATGATCCAAGAGAAGGCCACGGATGAAGATTTCAGAACTTTGAGGCCACCATAATGAAGAAAGAAGGCTTGGACGAAATATTAAAGATCAATACTTTACGAATTCGTCCATAGCATAATATGGTGCTGCGACACCTTTATTTTGGGCCAGGCCCATGTAATTTTCGCAGGATTTTAATTAGCCACTTTTTAGAGTCCGTATTTGAGGGGAAAAGGACTTTTAGGGTTGGATTCGGCCACCACTTCCATGGCTGGCCGAAACCCCACCTTTTCGCCCTTAAATACGCCCCATAGCCGAACCTCTAGACTCGGATTTTGTTTAGACATTAAGTTAGCCATAGTCGCAACTTCGCCAAGGCTCGAGCGTCGCAGAGGCCTCTTGTACTTCGCACCTATTCAGGATCCCACCTCTTTCAATAAAGCTTTCCTCTTAATCCGCAATATCTTGATTGCAATATTGGTTCTTACTTGTTCTCGATTTCAGGTAGGAATTAAGACCCTCGCTGGTCAGGCTGATTGTGTTCACGCAGGATCGGTAACCTCCAGGAGATTGGCCTAGCGATTGCATTGGCGCTCGTGCTCGCGCGTGTAGTCGGATCGTCAAGCCCGAACTCCACCAAATCGATTATCGCCATCTCATCGAAAGATCGGACACCTTTGCCCTATCACCACGTATCCTTAGTGTGCAGCCTGTTGTTGACTCTCAGCGCTGCAACTTGTTCCAAACAAAATCTCTAGTTGGCCCAAACAAAGCTTGCAAAGTAATCATTGATGGAGGTAGTTGCAGAAATCTTGCAAGCAAGGAGTTGTGTGCCAAGCTGAATTTGACTTATTTACCTCATCCCAAGCCATACTACATACAATGGTTGAGTGACAGTGGTGAGATGAAGGTAAACCATATGGTACGTGCGAACTTTGAAATAGGGCCATACAAGGATTCTATTGGTTTTGATGTGGTTCCTATGACTGTGTGCCATTTACTATTGGGTCGGCCTTGGCTTTATGATCGCCATGTGCAACACAATGGCCGAGCTAATACATATCATTTGGAGTTCAAGGGCAAGAAAATCAATTTGCAGCCTATGACACCATAGCAGATTGTGAATGAATCTCGTCAGAAGATTGAAGTGAACTTGCAAGATGCACCTAGGCGAGAGAGGGTTGAACCTGTGAGTGTTGTAAATGAGCCCCAAAAGAATGATATAACGAAAAGTGAGCGAGTGCCTAATCTAGTAATACTAGCCACCAAAGAGGATATGAGAGAATTTAGTGAGGATCCTACAGCTATGCTACTTGTGCTCATGTATAAGGGCGAGGTTTTGGTTTCTAACGACATGACCCCTATTTCTCTTGGTGTATCTACTGTTTTGCAGGATTTTGGTGATGTGTTTCCAGAAGATGTGCCAGCTGGATTGCCTCCATTGCGTGGCATTGAGCATCAAATAGATTTGATCCCTGGCGCTACATTACCAAACCGGGCACCATACCGAACCAACCCCGAAGAAACTAAGGAGATACAGAAACAGGTACAAGCGTTGCTCGACAAAGGGTACATTCGTGTTTCTCTTAGCCCTTGTGCTGTTCCTGTTATTTTAGTACCTAAGAAAGATGGTACTTGGCGCATGTGTGTAGATTGTAGAGCTATTAATAACATCACTATTCGATATCGTCATCCTATTCCACGCTTAGAGGATATGTTAGATGAATTGAGTGGTGCTGCTATTTTCTCTAAAATTGATTTGCGTAGTGGATACCATCAAATTAGGATGAAAGAAGGGGATGAATGGAAAACTGCTTTCAAAACAAAATTTGGTTTGTATGAATGGTTAGTTATGCCTTTTGGTCTTACTAATGCACCTAGTACATTCATGAGATTAATGAATCATGTTTTGAGAGAATATATTGGTCGTTTTGTGGTTGTTTATTTCGATGATATACTCATATACAGACGCAATGAATCTGAACACTCTGATCATATTAGACAAGTTTTGCAAGTGTTGCGTGATAATCAATTATATGCTAATCTTGAGAAGTGCACATTTGCAAAAGATAAGGTCATATTTCTGGGATATGTTGTATCTAAGCATGGGGTAGAAGTAGATCAATCTAAAATTGAAGCAATTCAAAATTGGCCTATTCCCATGAATGTGAGTCAAGTGCGTAGTTTCCATGGTTTAGCTGGTTTCTATAGGCGCTTTGTGAAGGATTTTAGCACTATTGCTGCGCCATTGAATGAATTGACTAAGAAAGGTGTGCCATTTGTATGGGGCGCAGCCCAAGATATTGCATTTGATACATTAAAACGTTTGCTTACTACTGCACCTTTGCTTGCATTACCTGATTTTTCAAAGCAATTTGAAGTTGAATGTGATGCTAGTGGTATAGGAATTGGTGGTGTTTTGATGCAAGAGGGTCGTCCAATAGCATATTTTTCTGAGAAACTTGCTGGTGCTAGACTAAATTATCCTGTTTATGATAAAGAATTGTATGCACTTGTTAGAGTTCTTGAGGTTTGGCAACATTATTCGTGGCCAAAAGAATTTATCATACATTCTGATCATGAAGCATTGAAGTATCTTAAAGCTCAATCAAACTTGCATAGACGCTTAGCTAAATGGGTTGAGTTTATTGAATCATTTCCTTCCATTATAAAATATAAGAAAGGAAAAGAAAATGTGGTTGTTGATGCTTTGTCTAGGAAGAATATGTTGTTGACACATCTTGATGTTAAAATTCCTGGATTAGAGAGTATTTCTGCACTTTATGCAACTGATCATGATTTTGCTGAACCATATCGTTTGTGTGCTTTGAAACATGCGTGGGATAAGTATCATATACATGATGGCTATTTGTTTAGAGCTAACAAACTATGCATTCCAGAATCGTCTTTGCGTTTGTTTTTAGTACATGAATCACATGTTGGAGGTTTGATGGGTCACTTTGGGCATGAGAAGACTTTGCTCATGCTCGCTGATCACTTTTATTGGCCCAAGATGAGGCGTGATGTCTATCGATTTGTGAGTCGCTGCATTACATGCAACAAGTCCAAATCAAAGTTGAAGCCTCATGGTTTGTATACACCTCTCTCTGCACCTACTACACCTTGGGAAGATATTAGCATGGACTTTGTGCTAGGTTTACCCAAAACTCAGAGAGGTCATGATTCTATATTTGTGGTAGTGGATAGATTCTCTAAGATGGCTCATTTTATTGCCTGCCACAAAAGCGACGATGCGTCGCATATTGCTAACCTGTTTTTCAGGGACATCGTGAGACTACATGGAGTACCCAAGACGATTGTTTCTGACCGTGATGTGAAGTTCATGAGCTACTTTTGGAAGACTTTATGGGGGAAGCTTGGAACGAAGTTGCTGTTCAGTACTACTTGTCATCCCCAAACAGATGGTCAGACGGAGGTGGTGAATAGAACATTGTCACAGTTATTGAGGACTATGATCAAAAAGAATCTGCGGGAGTGGGAAGAGTGTTTGCCACATGTAGAATTTGCTTACAACAGGGCTGTGCATTCTACTACTCAGCTTTGTCCTTTTGAGGTGGTGTATGGATTCAAGCCATTGACGCCACTAGATTTGTTGCCTCTACCATTGCATGAGAGAGTTGATATGGAGGCATCAAAACGTGCTGACTATGTGAAGAAAATTCATGAGAAGACTCGAGAGGCTATTGAGAAGAAAGGCAAGAACATTGCTGCTGCAAGGAATCAAGCAAGAAAGGAGGTTTTGTTCAAGCCTGGAGACATGGTATGGGTGCATCTGCGCAAGGATAGGTTCCCCAAGCTTCGACAATCCAAATTGAAGCCCCGTGGTGCTGGTCCTTACAAGGTGTTAGCCAAGATCAATGATAATGCCTACTCGATTGATATTCCTATTGCTGAGTTTGGTGGAGTTAGCAACAGTTTCAACGTTGCTGATTTGTCACCATATAATGGAGAAGACCTTGGAGCGTCGAGGTCGACGCCTTTTGAAGGGGGCGGGGAGATGATGAGGACATCCCTATATTTACACCTTCCCCAATTACTACTGAAGATGTTCCAGCCAATGCTAAGAAGGATCAGTCCAATGAGATTAGAATTGGACCCATTACACGAGCTCGTGCAAAGCTACTTGAACAACAGGTGAATTCACTCCTAAATGAATCTGATGTTTATGATAATGAGAACTTTATACTGCCTAAATCTATGCACTTGTGTATGATCAGGTTCGTTGAGGAAACAAGCTTGACACGAGGAGGAGAAGGGTTACAAGAGGAGCCTAGCATGATGATCGCCAAGGATGCGCGAGGGAGGAGCGGGAGGAAGGCGCAAGAGAAGATCATCAAGAAGGAAGGTTCAGTTCGGACAGACAGAAGCCCTGAAATTGAAACGGACGTGGATTCTTCATACGAACTCCAAATCAAGCAAATAAGCACTTGTTGGAAACATCACTCCGAGAGCTTTCCAACGAGTACTTACACGTCCCTAGGGGGCGGATAATCCGGGCCCCACAAGGGCGGATAATCCGGCCCTGCTCCAGGAATTCTGCTAAGGACTTCAGACGCGAGGCTCAGTATAGGGGGCGGATAATCCGCCCCTACTTAGGGCAGAAAGTCCGGCCTGGAAGTTACCAACAGATCTGGACGGATCTGACTGTATCGGACACGTTTTGTTTCGCGATTTTGGCCGCCCCAGCCGCCCTTATAAGCCCTGGGACGTCCCCATAGTTAGGGTTAGACCACGTTAAAACTATTTTGGAGTTGTTTCTTATCAAGAACCTCTGGAATTACCCTGTGATCGAATTACCTACTGCAATTGAGTGTGATCTGTTGTTCCATTGGGAATTAGTAGATTGCAAACTACCGTTCGTGGTCGACGGCTGCGTGCGCAAGAGCGTGGTGTTGTGAATATCCCATAGGGTTCGAGAGCTGTTGCAATTGCATCAGGGTTCGAGCGGGAGAGTTCATAGCTACATGCTAGTTATCTATCATCCACCATCATCATCGACAAGTGCTTGCTGAGAAGATCGGGCCACCCCATATCAGCGGCGGAATATGGTGGCGGTGATAGGCGAGTGTGGCGGTGACTAGTATGATTAGAACTCGAAACTCTAAGGGACGAGACACTAAGACCAGCAACTCGACACGACGATGTAGACAAAAATTCAACAATGCAAAAACTGAAAAGATAATGCGAGGCGTAGATTGGTTATGTGATGGATCTAAATTATAACTGTGTTTTTGGCTTTTTCGTGGGTTATAGGTAAAAACAGATCTAATCTATGAAAAACAGTAAAATCTCACCGAGCAACCTGAAATCTGATACCACTTGATAGGGCAAAGGTGTCCGATCTTTCGATGAGATGAAGATAATCGATTTGGTGGAGTTCGGGCTTGACGGTCCGACTACACGTGCGAGCACGAGCGCCAATGCAATCGCTAGGCCAATCTCCTGGAAGTTACCGATCCTGCGTGAACACGATCAGCCTGACCAGAGAGGGTCTTAATTCCTACCTGAAATCGAGAACAAGTAAGAACCAATATTGCAATCAAGATATTGCGGATTAAGAGGAAAGCTTTATTAAAGAGGTGGGATCCTGAATAGGTGCGAAGTACAAGAGGCCTCTACGACGCTCAAGCCTTGGCGAAGTTGCGACTATGGCTAACTTAATGTCTAAACAAAATCCGAGTCTAAAGGTTCGGCTATGGGGCGTATTTAAGGGCGAAAAGGTGGGGTTTCGGCCAGCCATGGAAGTGGTGGCCGAATCCAACCCTAAAAGTCCTTTTCCCCTCAAATACGGACTCTAAAAAGTGGCTAATTAAAATCCTGCGAAAATTACATGGGCCTGGCCCAAAATAAAGGTGTCGCAGCACCATATTAAGCTATGGACGAATTTGTAAAGTATTGATCTTGAATATTTCGTCCAATCCTTCTTTCTTCATTATGGTGGCCTCAAAGTTCTGAAATCTTCATCCGTGGCCTTCTCTTGGATCATCACATGCTTGCTGCCATCTCCATGCATGGCCATGCTCCAATGCTTGTCCCTCTCATCCATGCTTGGTCCATCATTCCTAAGAGTAAGAAATATATCTGATTTAGGCAGCATCATATTCTCATGTATGTGAGGAATAGTTCCAAGGAACGAAAGTACCTGATAGTTAAGTTGTTTGGCACGAGATCTTGTGATGGGTCCTTGTATGTGTGTTGTTGTAGGTACAACGGTTGTATCAATAGTAGGGATGTCCACATCAAGAGTGTAGTTGTTTACTTTGATGACATCCTTGTCTATAGCAAGTCACTAGAGGAGCATGTTACTCATGTTAAGGAGGTCCTTCAAATCCTTCGTCATGAAAAGCTTTATGCTAATCTCCCAAAGTGCACTTTTGCAAAAGACAAGCTGATTTTCCTTGGTTTTGTTGTGTCTTCTAATGGCATTGAAGTTGATGTCTCAAAAGTCAAGGACATACGAGATTGTCCCATCCCTACAAATGTTAGTGAACTTCGTAGTTTTCATGGGTTGGCTGGCTTTTACCGTCGTTTTGTCAAAGACTTTTCTACAATTGCTTGCCCCCTCAACGAATTGACCAAGAAAAATGTCACGTTCGTTTGGGGAAAAGCCCAACAAAAAGCTTTTGATGAGCTCAAAAAGAGGCTCACCGAAGCACCACTTCTTGCATTGCCGGATTTCACAAAAACCTTTGAGATTGAATGTGACGCTAGTGGTATTGGCATTGGTGGCGTCCTTATGCGAAACGGGCGTCCTATTGCTTACCATAATGAAAAACGTGATGGCGCACGCCTAAACTATCCCATTTATGACAAAGAACTTTTTGCCTTGGTTCGAGTTCTTCAAGTGTGGCAACACTATCTTTGGCCCAAAGAATTTATCATCCATTCTGACCATGAGTCGTTGAAGTATCTTAAGGGCCAAGCCAATTTGAGTAAAAGGCACGCAAAATGGGTTGAATTCATGGAGTCTTTTCCTTACATTGTCAAATACAAGAAGGGCAAAGAAAATGTGGTAGCGGACGCCTTGTCTCGCAAAAACACAAGCCTTCTTACACGCCTCGAAGTCAATGTCTTGGGTCTTGATGACATCAAATCTTTGTACGCGTCCGACCCTTTCTTTGGACCAATATTTGCACAATGTTCAATAGACAAAGGGATTGATGATTTCTATTTGCATAAGGGTTTTCTTTTCAAACAAAACAAGCTTTGCATTCCGAAATTGTTTCTCCAACTTTTGCTTCTTCAAGAGTCCCATGGTGGAGGCCTTATGGGTCACTTTGGGCGTGACAAGACATATGACATGCTCTCCACTCACTACTTTTGGCCAAAGATGAAGCGCGACATGGAGCGCCACGTTCAATGATGCACTACATGTATCCAAGCTAAGTCTAAGTCCAACCCCTTTGGTCTTTATATGCCATTGCCTATTCCTCATGCACCTTGGTCGGACATTAGCATGGACTTTGTGTTAGGCTTGCCTAGATCTAAACATGGACATGATTCCATATTTGTAGTAGTGGATCGCTTTTCTAAAATGGCACATTTCATTTTGTGCCATAAGACCGATGATGTTTCACATGTAGCAAATTTGTTTTTCAGGGAAATAATTCGGCTACACGGTGTGCCAAGAACAATCGTCTCCGACCGCGACGTAAAATTCATGAGCTACTTCTGGAAGACTCTCATGGCCAAGCTCGGCATCAAGCTCCTCTTCTCGTCCGCCTCGCATCCTCAAACCGATGGACAACCCGAGGTCGTCAATCGAAGCCTTGGAACACTCCTCCGGGTCTTGATAAAGAAGAACCTTAAACACTGGGAGGAATGTATTCCACATGCCGAGTTCGCCTACAACCGCGCCAAGCACTCCACCACCATGAGGAGCCCGTTCATGATCGTCTACGGCTTCGAGCCTCTCGCCGCGCTCGATATCCTTCCACTTCCACTTCATGAACGTGCCAATATGGACGTTGCCAAGCATGCCCAAACAATGAAGAAACTCCATGAAGACACACGAGCTACTATCGAGCAACAAGTCCTTCGCCAAGCATCAAGGCTAAACAAGAACAAGAAAGAGATGATCTTTGATGAGGGCGACCTTGTGTGGGTCCACTTGAGTAAAGACCGCTTCCCCAAGGAACGCGACTCCAAGCTTATGCCAAGAGGTGATGGACCATTCAAGGTGCTAAAGAGGATCAACAACAACGCCTATATATCATCGATATTACCAACATCGAAGTATCTTGTGAGCTCGACATTCAATGTCAAGGACCTCTCACCCTACCATGGAGAAGATGAAGTTGACAAGGTTGAAGAGTCGAGGAAGACTCTTTCCCAAGGGGGGGAGCTGATGCAGCCCGTCCTACGACCGCTACTACATCTACTCCCACGAGCTCCCCAAGTGGACACATGACTCGCGCCCGAGCCAAACTCCTTCAAGCTAAGGTGAACTCGCTCCTCTCCTTGTGTGACTTCGATACACCCTTGAATGGTCTGCTACTTCATACGCATACACTGTGCATCATCAGGTACGAAGAGAAGGACCCAAGGAACGGAGGAAACGGAGGGGAAGCAACCAGTCGCTGCCAGACGCCAGCGGTACTATCGGTTGAGCCGACCGGTACTACCGGTTCAAGCGGTCCTACCGGCCCCAGCTACGGACGCTCCAGGAAGAACCACTCCACGCCCCAGACGCCAGCGGTACTACCGGCCCAGCAACCGGTACTACCGGACAGAGGTACTACCACCCCCTCCTACCGCTCGCTACAGGCGCCTCCGACGGAAGCTCCAGGCCCGCTAGCAGTACTACCGCCACCGGAGCGGTACTACCGGTTGTGACCGGTACTACCGGTTGCCCGACCGGTACTACCGGTCCTAACTGAATCTAAACGCATGAGTTCGGCCCAGTGCCCTGTACCCCTTACTATATTTTCCTAATTCGTTCAGAAACTACCCCTGTTTTGTGGCTGGACTATATATAGCCCCCCACCCTCTATTGTAAACCCTAGACTTGGATAATAATAGATATTAAGGAAACCCTTTGAGGAACTTATATCTATTGGTCTCATGCTCCTACCAAGGAGCACCGGATTATCCACCCCCCTCTTGGATCTTTCCTAGTGCGTTCAAGTTGTACAAGGCCTTGGGTTCTCGGTTTCTCGCCCCCAAGTCGTCAAGATCTCACCAAGCACCTCGTCCCCCGTTGTTGGCATGGAGAGCGAGCTTCGCCCAACACCGATCCTAGGGATTATGTTGGACCGGTTGCCACCAGCGTGAGGGATAGGTGTGTATCGTGTTTTGGTGTGCGTGTGTTCGTGGTTTTCATCCCTTCCCTCCCCCGACCACCGCTTTCCCCTCGTTTCTCGAGGAATTCGTGAAAGATCGGGCCAACCCCAGGGTTACCCCATAACACAACCCTTGTTGGCTTTGCATCATGGACAGGAATGGAGAGCCGTCCCAACCACCACAACCTCCGGAGGACGACACACAATTCATGACAAGATGGGACCATTGGAAGGTCCGAGGAGAATTCAACTACCGTTGTGAAGCTCTTGAGCGGCGCCAAGATGAACAATTTAGTGAAGCCCGCGTGGAGTTCAAGAACATCAACAACCGCTTCGAAGAAGTCCGAGGCCAAATGCATGCCATGCAACACAACCTCGGCCATCAAAATGAAGATCTTGGTCGCGCCCTCGCCTCAACGGATGAGAAGCTTCAACGCCTCATTGATGGGCTAGCAAGGCCACGCTCGCGCGACTCAAGCTCATCTCGGCACTCCTCAAGTGAATCAAGTGCACCTCGCTGTCACGCTTCAAGGCACCGGGATGGACCCGTTCTTCAATCCATGAGCTCTTCTCAAGCGGTACCATCTCCGCGTCACACCGCAACGTCAAGCTATGATGGTGACCTCTCCGCAAGTCCTCCAAGAAGAAGAAGAAGAGCAGCCAATTGCGCATGCAGCTCGACGTCCTCCTCGCCACAGGGCGCAAGACAATGCTCCTCGGCATCAACCGCGACAAGAACAAGAGAAAGCTCCCCAAGCTCGTCGTGAGGACCATCAACCTCCTCCTCGTCCTCAACCGCGCCAACAACACGAGCAAGCTCCCCAAGCTCATCGGCAAAACCATGTTCCACCACCAAACGCGGCACCTCAACAACCGCAAGAGCGACGCAACCATCACCAAGCACGACATGAGAGCTCGGATGATGATGATGACCGCCAAAATCATGGCAACTGCCGCAACCGGAAACGCAATGGAGAAGAAATGACGTGGACATCCCTTCTATTGATACAACCGTTGTACCTACAGCTACACACATACAAGGACCCATCACAAGATCTCGTGCCAAACAACTTAACTATCAGGTACTTTCGTTTCTTGGAACTATTCCTCACATAAATGAGAATATGATGCTGCCTAAATCAGATGTATTTCTTACTCTTAGGAATGATGGACCAAGCATGGATGAGAGGGACAAGCATTGGAGCATGGCCATGCATGGAGATGGCAGCAAGCGTGTGATGATCCAAGAGAAGGCCACAGATGAAGATTTCAGAACTTTGAGGCCACCATAATGAAGAAAGAAGGCTTGGACGAAATATTCAAGATCAATACTTCACGAATTCGTCCATAGCTTAATGTGGTGCTGCGACACCTTTATTTTGGGCCAGGCACATGTAATTTTCGCAGGATTTTAATTAGCCACTTTTTAGAGTCCGTATTTGAGGGGAAAATGACTTCTAGGGTTGGATTCGGCCGCCACTTCCATGGCTGGCCGAAACCCCACCTTTTCGCCCTTAAATACTCCCCATAGCCGTCACCCTAGACTCGGATTTTGTTTAGACATTAAGTTAGCCATAGTCGCAACTTCGCCAAGGCTCGAGCGTCGCAGAGGCCTCTTGTACTTCGCACCTATTCAGGATCCCACCTCTTCAATAAAGCTTTCCTCTTAATCCGCAATATCTTGATTGCAATATTGGTTCTTACTTGTTCTCGATTTCAGGTAGGAATTAAGACCCTCGCTGGTCAGGCTGATCGTGTTCACGCAGGATCGGTAACCTCCAAGAAATTGGCCTAGCGATTGCATTGGCGCTCGTGCTCGCACGTGTAGTCGCATCATCAAGCCCGAACTCCACCAAATCGATTATCGCCATCTCATCGAAAGATCGGACACCTTTGCCCTATCAAGTGGTATCAGATTTCAGGTTGCTCAGTGAGATTTTACTGTGTTCGTAGATTAGATCTGTTTTTACCTATAAACCCACGAAAAAGCCAAAAACACAGTTAGAGTTTAGATCCATCCCATAACCAATCTACGCCTCGCATTATCTTTTCAGTTTTTGCATTGTTGAATTTGTGCCTACATCGTCGCGTCGAGTTGCTGGTCTTAGTGTCTCGTCCCTTAGAGTTTCGAGTTCTGATTATAGTAGTCACCGCCACACTCGCCGATCACCGCCACTATATTCCGCCACCATATTCCGCCGCCATATACCCTGCCACCATAAACCCTAATACTCCGCCACCGCCTTCCTACCACGCCACAGATCCGATCAGTTTCCTGCCATGGTACGAGTCCGAGTAGAGTTATTGTTTCCTAGTTATTTCCTTTTACTTTCCTTCTTTGATGTTTCCGTGATCAGCTAAAGTCCGTGTCGAGCTAACAGTACGGTCGTAAGTCCAGAAGGAGAGCAAAAAAAAATCCTTCAACGCCAAGCTTGACGTTCGGTTCAAGGAGCTTTTGAACCGATTGCCCGCCGCACCGGCACCCACACATGGCGCACGGCGCATTCCGATCACGGGTCGGACTGCTGGTTCGGCTGCCGCCGCACCCCCGGCGGCTCCTGCTGCGACTGACGTTCCTCAGACTTCCGCCGCGGCTGCTGCTGCGACATTGGGGACAGACGACGGGTACTACTACGACCCCGACGACGACGATCTGTTTGACGAGGAGGTTGAACAACCTCCACAGGTACCTGCTGGTCGTCCCCGACATTACTACCGCAACGCTCGCCCACCGGTACGTAATGATGATGATCATGTTGCAAAGCTTAAATTAAATATTCCATCTTTTGAGGGTAAATATAATCCTGATGCATATCTTACATGGGAGATGGAAGTAGAACAACGTTTTGCATGCTTAAAATATCCTAAGAATATGCGTGTTAGTGCTGCTACATGTGAATTTACTAAATTTGCTTCCCTTTGGTGGTCTGAGTATTGTCGTTTAAATCCTACTACTATTCCTAGTACTTGGACTGCTTTAAAAAATGCTATGCGTGTTCGTTTTGTACCTCCCACTTATCAACGTGATTTACTAAAGAATCTGACACGCTTAGAGCAAGGGAAAAATTCTGTAGAAGAGTATTATCAGGAATTGCAAACGGGGATGGTTAGGTGTGGTCTTGTTGAATCTAATGAACAAATGCTTGCACGTTTCTTTGGTGGATTAAACAAGGACATTTAACACATATTAGATTATAAGGAATATAATTCTATCACTCGTTTGTTTCATCTTGCTTGCAAAGCTGAACGTGAAGTGCAGGATCGCCAAACACCATGGAGGAGGACTAATAATTCTGCAGGTCGCACATCCACCTGGACATCCCGACAATCAGCGCCTCCTCATGATTCGCCTCCAGCTACTACCACATCCAAGGCCATCACAAGATTTCCAGCTGCTCCTCCACCATCATCCAATGCTCCTGCTCGTAGTGCATCTTCTATGGCTTCCACGGGTAAGACAAAGGATATACAATGCCGCAAGTGCAGGGGTTTTGGTCATATTGAGAGACAGTGCACAACACAACATGTGATGATGGTGCGAGAAGATGGTCAGTACGATTCAGCGAGTGACTTTGATGAAGATACACTAGCCCTTATTTCTGCTCGAGATGGAGACAATTCTGATGCTGATGAAGAGCCAGAGGTAATGGGAGCTGAATCTGCTGATCAATACAGGAGCTTAATTACACAACGTGTGTTGAGTGTGCAATTGAGCAAATCTGAGCAAGATCAACGCCACAACCTGTTCCAAACATGTGGTGTTGTCAAGGATAGAGCTATACGGATCATCATTGATGGAGGGAGTTGTAATAATTTGGCCAGTGTTGACATGGTAGAGAAGCTTGCGCTTCCAACAAGACAACGCCCACATTCATATTACATCCAATGGTTTGAGAGTTCTCGCAAGATCAAGGTAACAAGAACGGTACGCGTCCATTTTACTATTGGTACATATTCTGATTTTGTTGATTGTGATGTTGTACCTATGCAAGCCTGTTCTTTGTTACTTGGTAGACCATGGCAATTTGATAGAGAATCTGTTCATAATGGCAAACTAATCACTATTCTCTTATGCATGATGGAAATAAAATTGGTCTAAAACCTATGACTCCCGAACAGATTTTAAAAGATGATCTTGCTAGAGCTAGTAGAGCTAAAACTGAGGAGAAAAATAAAAGTGAGAATCAGATTGTTGCTACAGATTTTATACCACCAAAGAACACAAAATCTGATTCTACACATGCTACTGAAATTCGTTTGAAGAGTCCATGTATGCTTGCAAATAAAATTGATATTGCTGAACTAGATGTAAACAATACTCAATGTTATGCAATTGTCTGCAAAGAGGTTCTGTTTTCATTTGAGGATATGCCTCCTTCTTTGCCACCCGCTATTGCTAATCTTTTGCAGGAATATGAGGACGTCTTTCCCGCTGAGCTGCCACCAGGACTACCTCCTATTAGAGGAATTGAGCACCAAATTGATCTAATTCCTGGTGCCACGTTGCCCAACCGCGCGCCATATAGAACCAATCCAGAGGAAAGGAGATACAACGCCAAATTCAGGAACTACTCGACAGAGATCATATTCGTGAGTCCCTTAGCCCCTGTGCTGTTCCTATTATTTTGGTACCTAAGAAAGATGGTTCTTCGCGCATGTGTACTGATTATAGAGCTATCAATAATATTACTATTCGCTATCGTCATCTTATTCCACGTTTAGATGACATGCTTGATGAATTGAGTGGCTCTACCATGTTTTCTAAAGTTGATTTGCGTAGTGGTTACCACCAGATTCGTATGAAATTAGGAGATGAATGGAAAACTGCATTTAAAACTAAGTTCGGTTTATATGAGTGGCTAGTAATGCCGTTTGGTTTAACTAATGCACCTAGCACTTTCATGAGATTAATGAACGAAGTTTTACGTGCTTTCATTGGACGTTTTGTGGTAGTCTACTTTGATGATATTCTGAATTATAGCAAATCTTTAGAGGATCATTTGGACCATTTACGTGCTGTTTTTAATGCTTTACGTGATGCACGTTTGTTTGGTAACCTTGAGAAGTGCACCTTTTGCACCAATCGAGTTGCGTTTCTTGGCTATGTTGTTACATCACAGGGTATTGAAGTGGATCCAGCCAAGATTGAAGCTATTGAGAATTGGCCGCAGCCCAAGACGGTCACACAAGTGAGGAGTTTTCTTGGCCTCGCTGGTTTTTATAGGCGCTTTGTCAAGGACTTTGGATCAATTGCCGCGCCGCTGAATGAGCTTACCAAGAAGGATGTGCCCTTTGTTTGGGGCGATGCACAACAACAGGCCTTCGTCATATTGAAAGATAAGCTAACACATGCTCCCTTACTCCAACTTCCTGATTTTACTAAGACTTTTGAGCTTGAATGTGATGCTAGTGGAATTGGTTTGGGAGGGGTGTTATTACAAGAGGGAAAACCTGTTGCATATTTTAGTGAGAAATTGAGTGGGGCTAGTCTGAACTATTCTACTTATGATAAAGAATTATATGCGTTGGTTCGGACATTAGAAACTTGGCAACATTATCTATGGCCTAAAGAGTTTGTTATTCATTCTGATCATGAATCTTTGAAGCATATTCGTAGTCAAGCTAAGTTGAATCGTCGTCATGCAAAGTGGGTTGAATTTATTGAGTCTTTTCCTTATGTTATCAAACACAAAAAGGGTAAAGATAATATTATTGCTGATGCTTTGTCACGCCGTTATGCTTTGTTATCTCAACTTGACTTCAAAATATTTGGATTGGAAACTATTAAGGAACAATATGTGCATGATGCTGATTTTAAAGATGTGTTGCAGAATTGTAGAGATGGTAGAACTTGGAACAAGTTCGTCTTCAATGATGGATTTGTGTTCCGTGCTAACAAACTATGCATTCCAGATAGCTCTGTTCGTCTTTTGTTGTTACAGGAGGCGCATGGAGGAGGATTGATGGGACACTTTGGTGTCAAGAAGACGGAGGATGTTCTTGCTGCACACTTCTTTTGGCCACGTATGCGTCGAGATGTTGAGCGATTTGTGGCACGCTGCACTACTTGTCAAAAAGCTAAGTCTCGCCTTAATCCACATGGTTTATATATGCCTCTTCCTGCTCCTAGTGTTCCTTGGGCGGATATTTCTATGGACTTTGTTTTGGGATTGCCACGAACACAGAAGGGGAGGGATAGTATTTTTGTTGTTGTGGATCGGTTTTCTAAAATGGCACACTTTATTCCTTGTCATAAAACGGATGATGCTGCGCATATTGCTGATTTGTTCTTTCGTGAAATTGTTCGTTTGCATGGTGTGCCAAATACTATTGTCTCTAATCGTGATACTAAATTTCTTAGCCACTTTTGGAGATGTTTATGGGCTAAGTTGGGGACTAAATTGCTCTTTAGTACTACATGTCATCCCCAAACTGATGGTCAAACTGAAGTAGTAAATAGAACTTTGTCTACTATGTTACGGGCTGTTTTAAAGAAGAACTTAAAATTGTGGGAAGAGTGTTTACCTCATATATAATTTGCTTATAATCGTTCATTGCATTCTACCACAAAGATGTGCCCATTTGAGATTGTGTATGGTTTTGTTCCTCGTGCACCTATTGATTTATTGCCTTTACCTTCTTCGGTGCAACATAATTTGGATGCTACACAACGCGCTGAAATGATATTAAACTTGCATAAGACTACTAAAGATAACATTGAACACATGAATGCTAAGTATAAACTTTCTGGGGATAAAGGGAGAAAGCATGTTGTGTTTGATGTTGGCGATCTTGTTTGGTTACATTTGCGTAAAGATCGTTTTCCTGATTTACGCAAGTCTAAGTTAATGCCACGTGCTGCTGGTCCCTTTAAGGTGTTAGAGAGAATCAATGATAATGCATATAAACTTGAGTTGCCTGCAGACTTTGGTACGGTTAGTCCTACATTTAACATTGCAGATTTGAAGCCTTACTTTGGTGAGGAAGATGAGATTGCGTCGAGGACGACTTCAATTCAAGAAGGGGAGCATGATGTGGACATCCCTACTATTGATACAACCGTTGTACCTATAGCAACACACATACAAGGACCCATCACAAGATCTCGTGCCAAACAACTTAACTATCAGGTACTTTCGTTTCTTGGAACTATTCCTTACATACATGAGAATATGATGCTGCCTAAATCAGATATATTTCTTACTCTTAGGAATGATGGACCAAGCATGGATGAGAGAGACAAGCATTGGAGCATGGCCATGCATGGAGATGGCAGCAAGCATGTGATGATCCAAGAGAAGGCCACGGATGAAGATTTCAGAACTTTGAGGCCACCATAATGAAGAAAGAAGGCTTGGACGAAATATTCAAGATCAATACTTTACGAATTCGTCCATAGCATAATATGGTGCTGCGACACCTTTATTTTGGGCCAGGCCCATGTAATTTTCGCAGGATTTTAATTAGCCAATTTTTCGAGTCCGTATTTGAGGGGAAAAGGACTTTTAGGGTTGGATTCGGCCACCACTTCCATGGCTGGCCGAAACCCCACATTTTCGCCCTTAAATACGCCCCATAGCCGAACCTTTAGACTCGGATTTTGTTTAGACATTAAGTTAGCCATAGTCGCAACTTCGCCAAGGCTCGAGCGTCGCAGAGGCCTCTTGTACTTCGCACCTATTCAGGATCCCACCTCTTCAATAAAGCTTTCCTCTTAATCCGCAATATCTTGATTGCAATATTGGTTCTGACTTGTTCTCGATTTCAGGTAGGAATTAAGACCCTCGCTGGTCAGGCTGATCGTTTTCCCGCAGGATCGGTAACCTCCAGGAGATTGGCCTAGCGATTGCATTGGCGCTCGTGCTCGCACGTGTAGTCGGATCGTCAAGCCCGAACTCCACCAAATCGATTATCGCCATCTCATCGAAAGATCGGACACCTTTGCCCTATCACTTGCTATAGACAAGAATGCCATCAAAGTAAACAACTACACTCTTTCAAATGAGAGATCGCAAAATATGGTTCATGAGACGCATGAAGGTAGATGGGGCATTGGATAAGCCAAAAGGCATAACCAACCATTCATAGGGACCAGCTTGGTCTTGAAGGCGGTTTTCCACTCATCACCTTCAGCCATCCGAATTTGATGGTAACCACTACGAAGATCAATTTTCGAAAATATAGTGGCTCCACATAACTCATCAAGCATGTCAACAAGACGCGGTATAGGATGTCGATAACGCACGGTGATAGCATTGATTGGACGGCAGTCCATGCATAACCGCAACGTATCATCCGTTTTTGGGACTGATGGAGGGGTTAACATCTTGGGTGCCCGATCTTCACGGATCTCGTGGTCAAATCGATGGGAAAGCGAGGGGAAAGGGAGAAGGTAGCGGAAGCGAACACACACCTCGCGAAGAACAGATGAACACACGCAAAACTCACACGATACAAGGCTGATTGCTCCCGAACGGCGGCCAACGGTCCGATAGAATCCTCGCAAGGAAAGATCGGTCAACGTGCTCCCTCAAATCCACATCGGAGAGGGAAGAACACCTTGAGGAGGGTATTGACGACTTGGGGGCGAGAAACCGAGAACCAAGGCCTTGTTCAACGATGGATCGTGATGCAAAGTCCCATCGAGGTTGTTGACGATAGTCGGTCCCTTGGTAAAGGGGATGAGGCAAAACTAGAGATTCCACAATGGGGGTTTTCTTTAGTCTATCATCTATGCCTAAGGGATACATGAGGGGTGGGGGCTCTATTTATAGGCCAACCACTAAACAAGGGTAGTTTGGGATAAACTAGGGTTTGGTAAGTAAGGGGGATACATGGGCTGTGGCCCAACTAGTGCGCGCAGGCACTGCAGGAGCGGTAGTACCTGACTTGGACCGGTAGTACCAGCTTGGGCCGGTAGTAACCGCTCTGGGACCGGTAGTACCGCTTGCAGTCCTGGAGCTTCAGCTGGAACCGTCTGTTGGTGGCGGTAGCAGGGGCGGTAGTGCCGTTGCCTTAGTACCGGATCCGGGGCCGGTAGTACCGCCGGTGACGAGAGCATTTGGCTTGCGCTGGTGTCGTCTGTTGTGGCGGTAGCAGAGGGCGGTAGTGCCGCCGGGCGGTAGTACCGGTCGCCAGGTCCGGTAGTTCCGTTGGCGACAGAGAGCATTTGGCGATCTGTCTTCTTCCGCCTCCTCTTCCAAGCCTCCATCTTGTCGGGCTTGATGCTCCGGGCTTCCTCCCTTGCCTCCGTACTTGTCAATGTGAACCTATCATGCATATGTGACGGAGTATGAAGTAGCATACCATTCAATAGGGTAGGAAGGGGGCTCGCATAAAGGAACGGATTCACCTTTGGAGTCCATGATGACTTGGCGTAAGTTGGAGACCAAGATGTAGTAACGACCGTAGGTCGGGCTACATCAGCTCCCCCCCCCCTTCAAAAAGAGTCGTCCTCGACTCTACATGCTCATCACAAAGTAGAAGCGGTCGAAGACATCCTTGATCCTGGGGTTCACCATATAGTCGTCCTCTGGAAAGAGTGACTTGACAACACTTCAATGTTCCTTCACTTCCTTGAAGCCTACAAAGCTCACAACAAAAGCAAAGCAACACTCAAAGCGTAGCCAATTCACGAGATTATTGCATGAGTCCTCAAGTAGAAGAAGTCACCTTAGCTTCTAGAGATAGCTCGATGAAGGGTAGCCATAGGTAACTCTCTTCGGTTCTTCTTGTCAACATATAGTCCATAGAGGTTGACGTGTATGCACTGTACCTTCACAACAAAGACCAGCAAAATATTTTCGTGCGTGATAGAGGAGCATGTCAAATGTGGCATGTCCATGCTTGTTCACAACACGATTAGCACAACTCAAGTATAGCAAACGGGATGCATATGCATGGTCAATGTGCATGGAAATCGTTTGAACATCATCCAAATGGTGAAACCCAAAAACTCCATTAACATATAACAAGAAGTGGGGCATTCAAAGCATTGGCCAAATTTCAAAAACACATCTTTGATGCAAGACTAGGAGAATGGGCAAAAACACACAAGGAAGTATATCCAAAACAAAGTATTATGTTTTTTTGCAAACAAACCAATGAAAGAGCAGTGGTCCTTAGTTTGTTGCAACAACAAGACGAGATTCTTGAAGCTCTCATGACAATACAGTGCTTAAGGAATTGTGGTTGCACCCAAAACATCGTAAAGAGAAAAGGTTCAACATATTTGTTGCAACACACAAAGCATCATTATCTAAAAGCGAAAGCATGAATGTCACAAGGAGAATGATACATCAACATGCTTGCAATCAAACCATAGGAAGAGCAATTTGCCAACATGAAAGATGCAAAGCATGCAAAAGGTATCAGAGCTGGGTTCGATTTTGAACTCACTTTTGGGATGCTCTCAAGAGCTCTTTTTTTCAACTCGTGCTCAACCGAGTTGACATGATAATGCGGGTACCTACACACATCAAACAAAGGAAGAACGTGTGTGCATGGTAGAGAGTACAATCATCCATCATGACGTATCTCTTCTTGTGCACATCACCATTAATGTCAATCAAGTATGAACTAGATGCATGGTGAGTATGCAAGTGGGGAACATGCTTATCATGGCCATCATCAAAATCTCCAAAATTGAGAAAGCTATGGGGGCCATCTCATAGAACGCATTGATCAATATTGTGGCAAGCAAAACAGTGAAATAGAAAGTATTCATCTTATCGCAAGCAACGGGAGAAATTGAATGACTAGCATGACAGGGCAAGTCCAAAGCAATTGGAGGATACACACAATGCATAGCATGGCATGTTTATGGCAATGATATCGCAATCAACAATTCCACATGATCAATATTATGCAAAGGCAAATCATCACATGGGAAAGTGGATGAAGCATATGTAATGTCACAAGTATCATCCATAGCATGCATATCCTCACAATTCATCATGTCCACTAGTGGGATCATGGCATCATCAACACCCTTATTGTTACCTTGGTCATACTCTCTATGAAGTGGGTGTTGAGGAAGTAGTGGTTCCTTGTGGATGACTTCGTCTTCTTGATGTATCCATGGCTAGCATCATCTTTTGCACCATGTACATCTTCTCCAATTGAGGCATCATTGCTTCATGGCTTGGCGCGTCTTCATCCATGGAACCTAGCACAACACAGAGAACACACTAGAGGTAGAGGGTAAGTTGTTAGAATTCGAAATGGTCTCACTTGACCTATCAACTACCACTCTCAACTCACTAGGAGTATCGCTCATGCCCTCCAAGTGGAAGCACTCAATCTCACATAAGGTGGAGTCACTCATCTCACTCTTGTTCTCACTCAAGTGGGCTAAGTGGCTCTCATACTCACATGGGATTGGTACCACATCATCACTCAAGCATATGGGGTAGGCTCGATTTCCTCAACTCCATGCGCCTCCTTTGGTGAAGGGAAAATCCCATGCTCACCATTCTTGACCTTGTCGCCTTCAAAGTTGGATGCCATTAGATGGGCATCATCACTCTCCTCCATGGGTCGAAGGGAAAATCCCATGCTCGACCGTCTTGGGCCATCTTGTAGTAGTGTGGAGGTAGGCTCATGCTATCCAACTTGGCGAAGTAGAGTTCTTCATTTTCCTCGTTCATGAGGTCTTCGAATGCAAAGCGTAGTCGTTGAAGCTTGATGGCGTGGACGAGGCTTGCTCTTGTGCCATTTTGGTGGTGGCACAAGTAGTTGAAGGTGCCTTGTGACGGTGTCGACGGAGGTCATTGGCGTGCTTGCCGATGGTTGATGTAGGTGGCGTACGTGGTCATCCATATGACGCTCACGACGATGGCCCTTGACTTGGCACTCTTCCTTGTAAGTTTTTCTAATGAGCGCAAAGCATCATTAGTCTTGGCGACCATGCTCATGTTTTTGTCGAAGTCGTTGTCCATGTCCTTCTTGAAGTTGTGGAGTCGCTTTGAACTTGTCCATTTGATGATGGACCTTGGCGCAAGTCGAGTTGGAGCTCCGTCTTGCCGGTGCGACTTGAGGAGCTTGTCGTTGTCGTTCTTGAAGTCGCCCATGCTTGGGGAGTCGTTGTTGTTGTAGCACTCATGTCACCCAAGCATGGGAGCCATGGTTGGTGTAGTGCTCCATCATGTTATCCATGCTTGTGGAGACATAGGCATGGTGGCTCATCGTGGATTTCTTCATAGAAATAATCCTCGGTTCCGGAGTCCCTAGACATGATTCACAAGACCAAGCGGTGTATATGGAAGTGGTAGAGGGTGTTAGGGATACAACGTCACCTTACTTTACCTTGGAAGATCGTATCGTGCAAGTGGCCACACTTGAGAGCAATAAACAAGCAAAGTGAAGTTCACGTGAACACCAAAACCAACTACTAACCAAAAAACACACAACACAAGGCCTATGGTGGATAGGTATGGAAAGTGGCATGTCAAGAACCAATCCGAAATCAAGATTTGTAATGGCAAGTAAAGAACCACAATGATCACAATGCAAAACAAGTTAATCCACAAGATAGGAAATATGTACAAGGAAACACACACGGTGGATAAATGGGACTTGTGCGACGGAGAAAGTGAGCTAAGAACCAAATGATTATCTAGCAAGACTATAAGCTCGTGTCACACAAGTACAAGGAGAGACGCTAGTTCGATTGCACAAAATTGGTGGCTACAAGATATGCACAATAAGTACACCTATATGATGTTCATCGAGCTTGCGCTTCCTATTCTATAAGGCACATGTATCTATTTATTTTTTTTCTTTCTTTTTCTTTTTCTATTTTTTCTCTCTTTTTCTTTTTATTTTTTTTCACTTGCCTCTTCCTTGTGCCAACAACTATACAAGATAACTATATGAGATAGCGCTCACAATGTTTGCTCGGAATCTACAAGGTATCAAATGTGCATAGCCCAAGCAATCATAAGAGGAACTAGTCTCAATAGGTGTTTGTTGCTCGCAAAGATAGTGTGGGGTTCACAAAGGAATGCAAGTGGGGAGAAGTCGCGGAATGTTTATACCTTTCGTCGACGATCTTTACCCTTTATTGTTGGATTCCGCCTTGCTCACGGAATTTGGATGGAGTAGATAGCATGAACCACGTGGATGATGATGTAAAGCTCCTTCTCCTCTTCGAAACAAGCTAAAGAACACCAAAATCCGAGTTCGGATGCAAAAGTTATGCTCAAACGGTGAGAGGCTGAAATCTGGAACTTGCTGTTTTCTTTCTGTCTGGGCGGTAGTACCGGATTTTGATACCGGTGGGCGGTAGTACCGTGATTTGGAGCGGTAGTACCGCTCGGGACAGAGAAACCAGATCTGACGCGATTTCGCGAGTTTGGTGCGATTTGGGCGGAAATCTAGAAAAACACCAAATCGACGGGGGAAATCAAGAATTAGGCTATGGGAACGCAAAGGAAGGTAGATCAACAAGTTTAGCAAGTAATCCACGGATCAAAACCTACCAAAACGCACTCAAATCACAGATCGATCCAAAACACGAATTGGGGCTATTTTTGGTGAAATTTCGAATTTATGGGGAAAAGACCAAATCGATGAGAAATCCGTGGCAACCAAAGCTGCTGATACCAGATGATGGAGGGGTTAACCTCGGGGTGCCGATCTTTCACGGATCTCGTGGTCAAATCGATGGAAAGCGAGGGGAAAGGAGAAAGGTAGCGGAAGCGAACACACACCTCGCGAAGAACACGATGAACACACGCAAAACTCACAATACAAGGCCGATTGCTCCGAACGGCGGCCAACGTCCGATAGAATCCTCGCAAGAAAGATCGGTCAACGTGCTCCCTCAAATCCACATCGGAGAGGGAAGAACACCTTGGGAGGGTCTTGACGACTTGGGGGCGAGAACCGAGAACCCAAGGCCTTGTTTCAACGATGGATGTGGATGCAAAGTCCAATCAGGGTGGTGACGATAGTCCGGTCCCCTTGTAAAGGGATGAGGCAAAACTAGAGATTCCACAATGGGGTTTTTTAGTCTATCATCTATGCCTAAGGGATACATGAGGGGTGGGGGCTCTATTTATAGGCCAACCACTAAACAAGGGTAGTTTGGGGATAAAACTAGGGTTGGTAAGTAAAGGGGATAAATGGGCTGTGGCCCAACTAGTGCGCGCAGGCACTGCCAGAGCGGTAGTACCGGACTTGGGACCGGTAGTACCGCT